>JAODLI010049938.1:0-38447 GCA_027575585.1 Percopsis omiscomaycus | reverse complement strand
CACGCTTGGGGGTCGTGCGCATGCGCAGAACCGCTAAGTAGCACATCTTGATAGGTAGCATAAATTGTCGGAACACCGGCTTGCGGGAAGCACAAGGGGGGTGGGTTGGCAGTGCGTGTTGCACAGTTAACATTACTATGGAAACAAGTAAACTGTGTCTACTGGGAAACGGCGAGAGAGAAGGCCCGTGGAGCACTAGCGAAAAGAGGACAGTGTTATAGCTGTAGGGCTGAGTTGACTTTATGTTCCCTATTGGATGAGCAAAACCAAGGGTGAGTGAGTGATGAACAGTTGCAATCAAGAGTTGCAATCGCCAGCATGGGTTGTGTGTTTGTCTTATTATAATATATAGTTATAAGGTAGGCCTATAATTTGTGGAGATTTACACAATCGCCTATTAACAAGTTAACAGCAAGTGCAAAACACACTGGAAAGGCCTACTCGGTATTTAGCAGACAAGTCCATGTATGTGACTTTGCGCATAATGATTTCCTTTCCTGGTTTAGCAGAGAGATGCCGATTGCGAGCTCTGCTAAAATGCAGACCAAAATGAGCGCTTGGACGCCTCTCAACCACCAGCTGTCTAACAACAATGTAAGATTGTATGATTGTATTGTTCCTGGTCGTATCAGTTGGACGTATTTGAACCGTTGAATGAAATAAAAACATCAAGCTTCCATTGACTTCCATAACCCATAACAAGTCATTGTGTCGGTCCCGTACAATGTCTTCGTGCATTACAAACACTAATAAGCCCTCGGCGCCACAAATTACATGGCCCAAAGCCCTTGTATAAAAAGCTGAGAAAATCAATTTGGGAGGAATGCGCTTGCTTCAGTGCATCAAAACATAAATACAGCAACTATGTACAACTGTTTGGACTAGAAGTGGTCTAAATCCAGGGTCCATTGCATTTTTGTCCTGAGACATTTCTTTCTATCCTGAGAATAACTTTTGTGAGTGATTTTATGTAGTTTTTATTTATTGCATTTGCCTATAATGTAAATGGTTACATAACTACTGCTGAGGACAATATTCTAAGAATGTGTTTACTTCTGATGACTGGTGTTTGACCTATTCAGCTATTGACAAATGTACGTATTCTAAGTTTTCTACTGTAAATGTACTTCGTCAGGTATTTTTAGAGAGAAGAAACCTATTGGAAAAGTGGGTAAGTCAAAAGCATTATTATTGGGTTATCTAATTGTTATGTAGGCTACGGGAAATGTGTGTGTGCACTGATCGATGCTTTAGACATGCAATATCCTTTGGTTTATTTGATTTCTATGATGCACTTTTGCGGTTAGCTTTGTTCATCCCTAAAAGTAGGAAGTGTTTTGACCGGAGAATTAATTCTGTTCTATATTCTTTGTGTCAGTTTGACAAGTGGTCTGACACTCAACGGAAGCTGGTCCTCCAGGACTTCCTGTCCAGGTGTTCTGTCAGCCAGCTGAGGTTCCTCGACAACATCCTGAAAAGAAAGCTTCCTCAGGAGACTGCAGACTTCACCTGCGTGCTACCCAGAATCCTCTGCCTTTACCTGTTCTCCTTCCTGGACCCTCGCAGCCTCTGTCGCTGTGCGCAGGTACAGACCCGCTAAAACCTTCTGGATCTTTCTGTGTAATGCTTCTACTATTTATCAGTGCTATGTGTAGTCCAACTGTAGACGTACTAAACATCTAAATAGAAACGGTACAATGAACAGATGTTTTATAAAATAATTTAGGCGTTCAATTTATAGTGAGAAGCCCTGAGAGTAGTCTCAGTTTAACAGGAAAATACTACGCCATGTAAATAAGTATTTAAAATATATTTTATTTAATTTTCATCTGCGAGAAGAAAATAAAACAATAAATACAAAGTTAAAGAAAATAAATGATTCACCTAGATACCACCACATAACATTGCATGTCTGCTAATTTGCTCATTCACAGCCGAGCAGAAGGTGCAAATCCAAATCATAATTAGTATTATTTGCGTATTTGAACCCCATCTAAATTTTCCCTCCTGAATATAGTTTTGAGAGTTATGCGAGGACGTCCACTGTGGTTGGAAACGAGAAGGACCGTTTTGAAAAATGTCCTTAAAATGATCCAGGGTGTCTATTTCATGTGTGAAATGTGAGCTTGTTGTGTCCTTGGAGAATACAACCATGATTAACATCTACACCCGTTTCATTGTGACCTGTGTGTGTGTGTGTGTGTACACAGGTGTGTTGGCGCTGGAAAAGCATAGTGGAGTTGGACCAGCTCTGGATGCCTAAGTGTCTGAAGCATGGCTGGTGTATCAACTTCTCCCCCAAGTCGTTGGAACAGGGCGTCTGGAAGAGACACTACATAGACACAGTCCAGGAGCTGGCAGGAGTCAGCAGGCCTCAGGTCAGCACACAGGACAGACTCCAGTGCATACTGTGTGCACACAAATACAGTTCAAGTGTCCACAATAGCATATAAAGTACAATGGTACATTCTACTTGGCTGTGGCTCTTAAGGTCGGTGTACTTCTGAATTCTGCAAGTCGATCTGGATTAGAATATCACATAAATAATTAAGATCATCAGATCAGATTTACATATTATACAATAAATGCACACATATGAATTCCAAGGACACTAAATAACGAAACGAAAACTCTTCTGGAGAGCTGTAAGTGCGTGCATACACATATATGCATATATTATTTGTGTATATTCTCTAGTATGTATGAGTACATAACAGTCATTTAAATATCTAAATCTGTGTTTCTGTGTACGTCCACCGCCCAGACCCCCTCGTTCCCCCTGCAGGTGGTACCAGAGGTGGTTTCGGTCGCCGGTGGAAGCCCAGCCCCCCCCGCATCCCGCCAAGCCTGGTGCTCCTCGGGGAGGGGTTTAGGGGCGAGGACGCAGACCGCGGCACTCCCACCGTGGAGAGGCGCCGACAGGCACCCCAAAGACACCCTGCGCTTCAACTACCTGGCTAACCTGGACCCCATCCAACAGGCCCAGCAAGCGTAAGGCTGGTTCTCCTCAACCAGGGATGGAACACAGTTTATAGTATCATTAATATTAGATAATGCATGAATATATTGCTTAAATTCATTGTGAAACTCACGTTTGTTTAAACATGGGATTTTATAGTGATTAGAGGCAATACACTGCTCAGGTATTATGCATGTTTGAAACCCAAAACAGGATAATTATATACATTTATGAAATCGCACAATGATACTAAAGCTTAAATGTTAGCATTGAGCTTTGTGAGGCTGGGCAAACCGAGCACTGTCTGTACCTAGAGGATTGGAATCTCTGGACTAAACATTTAGTTGAATAGAATCATGTGGAATTATGGGAAATTAACGACTATATTAGACCTATTGTATAGTATTGTTGTCCATTGTTCTGACAGGCCAACAGCAGGACACGTACTCAATCCACGTTCTGTCCATACAGGGTATATGCATGCATAAACAAATTACAGCGTACTATACAGAGTGTGGCCACACACACTATTTGTCTCCAGGCAGATGAAGAGCGGAACCGCCGGCGACGGTAACCAGGGGACGACACACAGCAGCACCAGGGACAAACCGCTGTCTCGGGCCAATTATAAACTACGGAAAGCCAAGTCACTGGTAAACCCTTTTGTATTTATCATCGTGATGAACCCCACTGTAGCGGTGACCCGTCACCCGAATCCATGGTAGACGATAATTGCGAGGGAATTCTCCGGAGAGCCCCTAACCGGCGAGCGTCATGCATTATGGAGATACCTTTACATGGAAATTCATGTTAATGATCAGCTGCTCCGGAAGAGGGGTGACAGAGGGGGGGAAATAGAAGCAGAAACATTATGCTGACGACATCGTTTTCAGGAGGCGAGTGTGTGATTTAATTGCTGTTCAAGGTGCCTTTGTTGAATTTATCCAAATATATTCACAGGTTTTAATGCTTGGATACACAGTGTGAACAAGAATTTACCATGGCTACATATAAATCTAAAAGTCATATTACAACATTAGGCTGCCACCATAATGAATCATATTTTACTTATATACAGCATAATCTACAGTATCAATTTAAGTTATAGTATAAGGAAGATGTAGTGATACAGTAATTGGATATCTTTGCCTTCTCTCTCATACGTCAGATGTTTCTCTCACTGGACTTGAGCTCCAATGTCAGACCCCACCAGCCTCCATCCTCTCACCTTCAGCAGCAAAGTCAACCCAAATGGGCCATGCGTAGCCTTGACAACCCCGTCGCCAAGGAAACTGCAAAAGGCCTGGCGCACTCAGCCCAGTGGAATGCTGGGATACGGCCCGGGCCGGTGAGGTCGGCGGTTCCCAGGCTGAGCGTTGAAGGACTCAGGGCGTCTCAAAGAACGCACAGGACCACTCCCAGTAAGACAGTTCTATCTATTTACAGTATCTGTCAGTCATATGGAAGAGATTATGGGGACACATATCAGACCTGCATTTCCCCAACCCTACCCAATTTTTCTAACCCCAACCTTAAGCCCTTTGCAACACCTTGACTAGTTAGACCCTGGTCGTAACCTTAACTAGGGGAAGACGCATATGTCAGGACAAATTGTTCCGCTGTATCCAACCACTAGTAGGCCTATCCATGTCCTCTGTCCCAGGTACACCGCTGTTTGAGAGCCTTGGACCGTGTCCAGCTCCAACCTAGAATCAGGAGTGAGCCATATCGCCCCCAGCAGGAATACATCAGACCTGTATTCTACACCAGAAACAGCGCATTTATATATCCAAACTGTACTAATGCCTGGGGGGGGGGGGGACATCTGTAAGAAGAAAATGGATGGTAGGATTTCATTAGCTTGTTGAAGGCAAGGCCAATAAATACCTTAAATGTAATTGAACACTAACGGCTGTAATATATATATATTGTATTTGTTACCAATTTCAGTTAATAAAAACAGTAAAATAAGCAAAACGACATCTAATGTATAAGAAATGTACCACCTTTAATTTTCGATCCACACATTCAGACAATGTGCTACAGAAAGCTAAAGCAATTTATCAACATTTAATCAAAAGCTCCAGAAATATTAAAAGAATAACATACAACACACAGTAGCATATCTTGGGTAATAGAGAAAGCCTCAAGTACTCCTGTAAAGATGAAGTTAAGACATTTCCCCAGCGCAGGAATTTAAAACCCCTTCCCTCCGTTAACGTACAACGTCAATATCATACGTACATCTCTGAAAGTCACATCAATGTACAGTATTCATTCATTTCACTTTCGAAAAAAACATTGCATCCGAAATCCAGAGTATGGCTCACATACACACACGTGTTATGATATATTACTTATATACTAGATACCGAAAAATATAAAACGTAAAAAAAAAGAATGAAGACAATTTACGTATTAAAATTAATCATACCTGATGTGTTGGTACTGAATATGAATCAAATTTGAGGTTAAAGCTTATTTTAAGAAATTCAATCTGATAATTCTGTGTTGTGGATGACAAAAAGGCTTGTGTGACATATAGGGGATAAATACATTAAACAGGGAAAAACTGAACTGGGTGAACTATTGCATCATGATGGTGTGTCAAAACTAGGGCATTGAATGCCAAGAGATTGAGAATTTTCAACCAATTTATTCAGTATTTACACATTTCACCAATATATGCCTGTCCTCTCTGGCATTCCTCTCATCACTAAGAGTCTGAATGAAGATAAAATACATGCCGCTTAATTCCCCGCAACACATTCAGATGTGGTCGATGTGTCATTAGCTTCACTGAGTACAGTGAGATCAGAACGAAGGAAACGTGCCCATGATTATTATTGCGATTGTCTGATCACCAGTACTCTGTAGACAGAGCCTGTTGCTTTTAAAATTGAGGAAACCCAAGTGATAATCTATGCTGTACTTATAAGGCATGGAGGCCACTGTATACACCATAGCCATCTTAAAAGTCAGAAACATAAAATGCCCCATTGGTTTCTAAATCACTGATCGTAAACAAGAGACAAAAGATTAAAACCAAGATTAACACCTCACCCCCGGGTATGAAATTATTCAAATGTGTGTCAAATTCTTCTGCCAATGGCCTCCTAGAGCTTTGGACTAAGCCCCAGGATTGGGTCTCATTCAGTAGGCAGAATGTAGCTTGAAAAACACCAGTGATGAACAACCATCTGACATGTATAAAGATATGCATCAAGATTTGCATTAATTTGTTTTGGAATAAATTAGTAATGTAATTATACTAATGTATGACATAATTATAACAATACAGCCTTAGCTCATTTTGACTGAGTAATTGTAACCAAGGAAACGAGCACGTGCCAAGCCCAATATTTTTCCCTGTGGAAAACCCGGAGAAAGATTTCTTGGTTGCTGCCTGGAAAATGACAACAGCCTTGGATGGGAAATCGTCATGCCTGCATGCGTCTACCTGAGCAAAATAAAGCTATAGAAAGGATTTTTGGCTCTCACTCTGTAAAAACAAAATAATTTTATTCAGAATTAAAGCAATTTTTTTGCTTTTTCTTAAGAGATTGATTTTCTGTTAAATACAAAAGCCACGCTGACATGATATATAAAAAAAAAAACAACACTCACTTCAAACATGTCAAATTTAACTGATGCATTCTGAGCTCAGCCACACAAAATTTAAATAAACATTTGGTTGGTTGATTCATTTCTTGTTTTCTCATCTCATGATAACCTCTCTAGTAAAGCACACATTTTCACATCAACTTGAGAGCATTCCAAATGCCAGTCAGCAGCAATGCCAGAACCATCACCACAGTTTACATTTCCAGTGGATGTGTTGGATTTATTTCATCTGGTGCACCAGCTGGGTGGAATATGTACCCAAAAAAGTAGATGCTAAAATAAGTGTAAGCCACTATTAAACCAAAAGGTTTGGAGAAATAAACCTAACAAATCCTTCCTGCTAACAGTGCGAGAGAGGTTTCAATTTGAAAAGATTGACAATGCATGGTGTCAAATATTATTTTCCAGGAAAATTCATCCAAAGATGTTAACCAATTCAAAAAGGGGACTTTTTTTGTGGAGATGGACAGTTTGTAGTTTCCTGTGAATATCCAAGCACAAGTCACTAAGCTCAAATTTACAATAAGGCTGACAGGTACGCATAATTTGTGTATGCATAACAATGTACGCAATTCAGGTTTTGTCTTACTGCCAACTAAATGGTAATGGCTTTCATTACGTTGAAGGGAATGACTAATGAAAGTCCACACAAGTATTAACACCGAGTCTTCTTTTGTTTAAATAACGTAAACATATACATCTTTTGTTGAGGTCAGCACATTGCTCCTCTTCGTATTTATATAAAAAGAACAATTGTTACTGGAGCATCGTTCGGATGTTCTTCGGAGTGGACTCGTCATTCAGGTGTTTCGTGGTGAATCTGTAGACACACAAATAATGATGTTAATCTTTATAGAGATGGTCCCAGAGATGTGTACAATATTGTCAACATACGGTATTTGCATAAAGTTTGCAAATACAAAGTTCCATAATGGATGAGAACTGTTTGAGTTCTAGTGAGCCAGGACTCATTGCATAAATGCTAGACCAGGGGTGGCCAACCAGTCTGGCATATTTTATATATAGGCCTATATATATTTGAGATAGAGAGATATAGAGATATAGATAGATAGAGAGAGATCGATATATAGATAGAGTGCTAAACCATTACATTATGTTTCTCACACACACACACACACACACACACACACACACACACACACACACACACACACACACACACACACACACACACACTTACTTGAGGGCGTTGAGTAGGCCTTCTACGTTGTCTGCCGGCTGGTCCTTCAGCACCTTTATACAGCCTTTCATCTGAGAAGGAACCAGCAGAGGTCAGAATGAGAAGGCAGCAGCTGTCACAGTACCAGCGTGTATGGCTCAAAGTACCGTCACCAAGTTAGATTTAATACTGCACGACAAGATGTTTTTTGAGGGTCCAGAGATGACTCTGAAGTAATCTAACGTCATTAACTTCTGTTATTTAATTATTCATAACAATTCTTCAATTTTAAACTATAATATTGAATTATTCTGATTCAATATTATAGTTTCTAGGAATCTTTTGAAACATGCTTTACCAGTGGACTCAGCATGAATGAGTATGTTTGTGTCTCACGTCTATTTTGGAGGACTTGTTGAAGGCTCCGTTGGGGTGGACATGGTCGTAAAGGATAATGACCCCCACCATGACGCGCATACAGAACAACATGGTGTCCTCGCTGCTGAACCGGCTAGTATAGTCCCTAGAGAGAGAGAGAGACAGACAGACAGACAGACAGACAGACAGACAGACAGGCAGACAGGTGTGTCACAGGTGTATAACAGGTATGCATACAGGTATACTGCATGTACATTACAGAGGTATATAAAAAGGCATGCTTGACTCACGGTGTCTCGAGCATGACTTTACACACACTGGCCATGGTGCTCAGACAGTCTGTTGTGTTCTCCAGCGGAAGGGTCTTGTTCTGAAGCAGGGAACGCACACACATTCAATAGCAGTTCAACAACCAATAATTATGGATCCGACTGCCGGTCCAGCCAGAAGTGATTGACGCTGGGACTCTTTGTAGCTTGTATTTAGTAGAATGTTGCTCCATTTAGTCAAATTGGTTATTGACAAGGTCGCAGTTTCTTTCCCCCCAGCTACATCGGAGATGCACAGCAGTACATTCCCAAGACTGGGGCATGCATTCGGCGCACATGCATTTTGCTACGGTCAGTTGAACTGAAACGGTGCTGAAGTAAACGACTAGGGTGGGGCTGCGGTGTGTGTCCGTCAAGCCCACAAGGCAGAACAAAGAGAAGTAAAAACTGAGCTCTAGCGTTCAGGAAACGTGGTCATTCTCTATGTTCAATAAATCACTGAGCCGAGCCTCTCATCTAGTGATGGAAAATTGCAGAAGAAAGGAGCTTGAAAATGACAAGCAAACAGTAATGGCAGGTGAACACAGTTCTTTTACCTCCGTCACAAAGTTTGTGGTTGCGTTACTGAGGGTTTTCAGCATGGGCGTGGCCTCTGCGTAGAACAGAGACATCCTATTGGCCATCTCATTGTTGACCTCACTCTCTATGTCCAGCTGCAAGACGGCGGCAAACAAAACAAATGGAGCGTCGCTATTTTACTACATAACGTGCTTTCTCTTTAACATGCATACTGCACACACACACACACTAAGGAAATGTTGTGATGGCTAGAAAAATTAAAAAGTTAAAATTTCGCTACGTCATTACCTAGATCAAACAAAATGTACAAATTGTACATTTCATTTAGGACTCACATTCATGTTGTTTATCCGGTTTCGGCTGATGGTTCGTCTGTAGTAGCTGAAGTCATTCTGGATGGCGGGAATTCTCATCTGAATCAAAGGACAGAATCAGGACCATTAACTGTGGGCATGTGGCATGTAGGGTGACCAAGTATTAAGATGGGATTAGCAAAAGGTATCGTAACCAGTGTTGTTATGGAGGGTGTCGGTGACAGAAATTAAGAGCGATGAAATGGGAGACTAAACACAGAATAACCAGCTAGGCCTGCTTAAGACTGTCACACCAGCTGTCTCATCATTCATTTCTTGAAACGGTGTGGTCGCAATATGAATGCCATGGCAGATTGTGGGGTATCGTCAAATCAAATCAAATACATTGCCAAATAAGATCTTGACCACCAAGTCAATGTTGCGAGAGCGTTATATGACCAGCAGCTGGGTCTCCAGCAGACCTTTAGCTCGTCGAAGCGGAGTGTGAAGTGGAGGATCTCTGCAAACTGTTTGGCCAGGGCCTGCTCCTTCTCCAGGTGCTGCGTGGGGGTGTATGGCGGACAGGTCAGGGACTCCAGCAGGCTCTTTAGAGCAGCCTCTGTACACACACACACATAAGAATAAACATAGCTAGCTGAATTTTCAAATCTCCTTTATAGATACCGTTAGAAGCTACACCAAAAAATAAACTAATAAACTTAATTTTTAAAGTCTACTCTAGTCTAAAATGGACACGGTAAAGTCTAGTCTAAAATAGGCAGGGTGTATTTTATATTATCAGCACTGATTAATAACTGCCATGATTTAGCTGTGCCAAAACTGACCTCATCAGTAAACATGGAGACCGCCACACTCTAATGTTTCCATTATCGCTTCTAATCTTGTTTCGTTATTTAGACTGTGCACACACACTTTTAAACGCGGTGGAGGGTTGTTTATACGGTATATTTGTATGCTGTTCTGTCATGCTATTGCGGTGTGGCGAGGTTGTGTGTGCATGACGGCGGGTTCACTTCTTTCTGGGAGGTCCACAAATGTGACAACCACTGTTCTACTGTACCCAGTCGCAGCGAGAAGCTGTAGAAGTTCTTGAGTTTGATGACCAGCGGACAGACGGAGTTCCAGGCCCGTTCCTGCAGCCGTAGGTCATTTGGGTTCTGGATGGCCTAGATGTGACACGCACACCAGATATAATGCATGATACGGCACCAACAGTAATGCTATTGTACAAAATACGGAGAGTAAAATAGTGAATTTCTTTTTACATTTTTAAATTAAAGTTTTAAATTAAGTTATTTCATTTCAATGAATAATGTTCAAATGAGGATATGATGCTATGGAAAATTTTATATCCAAAATGTTTATGGTATTGGGACACAAAATATACGGTAGGGTTACTACGGTAGGGTTAGCAAACATGAATAATTGAGCAGACACATTAGTCTGGCAGCTTTTGCACAGAGTCTCCTCTGAGCGTTTGCTGTAGCGTTTTGTGTGTTGCTCACATCTCTGATCTCTTGGCCTGCTCCCTTGTATGCCTGCAGGCCAAAGAGGATGTTCTCAGAGTCCTGCAGGACAGCATTCACCTGGTTCCACACCTCGCGCTCCCCCTCTGTCGGCTGGGCATCTGAGCTCACACACACATACATGCATCTGTTAGACTGCTACAGTCGGCAGTTAGTTTGCCAGAAATTAATATTCTTACTTGAAACGTTTACCGTTATTAGGATATATTTCTGGCACAATGTTACGGATACAGGTTCCACAAAAGACTCAAATGATAACATTTCTGTAACATTTCTGCAAGGCATCAACTATCATATCTCATATAAGCTATCTGATGGACAGTCAAAATGGTACTGTAAATACAGAACAGTTCATATTATAATTCTGTCAGGGGGCTACTTTGCATTGCAAAACTACTTCTACTGCCTTCACTTCCTCTTGCATGAGGTTGGCTGTGTTGAGAGAAAACCAGCAGTGAAATTCCAGTAGAGTGGTTTGTCTTATCTCTGTTGGGTTTGTGTAGAAGGCCAAAGCAGATTTACGCCTATTTGAGGTGTTAGAAGGTTCTGCTCTTTAGTATTGCGAGGCACTGAAGTAAGAATACTTAAAAGAATTTCTTATTTTAAAGCTGGTGGCGAAAGAAAAATGCTTAATGGAGGTTTAATGTGACACAGTATGACTGGCATGCAGCAAAACGCATTCTGTAGTAGGGCTGCAACTAACAATTATTTTTTTGATTAATCGATTTGTTGTAAATAAAAAAAAATCCAAATAGTTGTAGATCAATTTTATAGTTGACAGCTAACTGATTAATCGATTAATTGTTGCAGCTCTATTCTGTAGTTACGCGTTTTCTATAACTTAACTATGTTAGTTGTATAATGATTATGGTGGTGGTTGTTCAGTTCTCTCTAGGAGGAGATGCAGGCATGCAAGCAAAAGACAACTAACAACTATGAAAATAACTTAACAGGTGACGATTCTATTAATCAAAAGCCATGCAATGGGAGTTGTATAGAAAGAGAGCAAGGTCAAGGGCCAACTTAATTCTTATCCTACCCTGGGTTGGATGGTGTGATCACAATTTCAATGGAAATCACGATTGTAAATTAGGCAGGAGGTTGTGTGAACAGGATGACCCTTGACCTCGGGTGGGGAGTTGGTGGGAGACAGATTTGATATCAATAGAAAAAGAAGATTAAGCCAGGCAGAGGAACATGCAGACGCTGTGCTCACTTTCAAAGTCAAGGAAAAAGTTTGGCCCCTGTTCAAGCTCTGTGCACGTGAGCACTTTTAACAAATTCCCCATTTGGTCTCTGCAAGAGAGAAGAAAAAGTTCGAGAAGAAGAGGAGAGGGGGAAAAGAGAAGCGAATATGATGTTAAATAAAAAACAAACAAACATACAAACAAACCAGTCCTATAAGTTACCGGAACAGAGGAGAGAGAAACGGCGAGTCTTTAAAGCTAAAAGAAGAAGTAGGACGAAGAGCTGGTGAAAGCTGGTGATCACAACAGGGCGGTGGAATGATGGAAGAATGTGGTGCAAGGTGTAAAGACGATAGTAGCTCCTTCATGGATCTGTTGTTTTGGGGGGATGCAACTGACCAGCAAAACAAATCGTCTGACCTGTGAAAGAAATAGTATTTAAAAACACCCCCCCAGTATCCACATCCATCTTCCTCTCCTCCACGGCAGACTTACTTTCAAAGTCCAGGAAAAAGTGCGGATAGTTCTCAATTTCCCTTGTTAGGACTTTTAGCAGGTTACCCATTCCAGCAAACCTGATGGCCAAAATACAGTGGTGAAAATGACATTAATGCTCAATCTCTCATTACATTAATTATAAACATTATTTGTCACACATAAATACATTGTATCCAGAGTGTTGCATTACGCAACAGAGGTTGATTTGTTCTCTTCCCTTTAGACATTCTAGGAAAGTACTAGTATGTGTATAGCGGATGACATAATAGGTGCACAGATCTCTGGTTGCATATTTAAAAATAATAAATGCATTTTTACAGCCCCCAGTTAGTCTTGAGAATTCTTATCAGAGTTTATACAAAAAGCCAATTTTAAAACGCTGCAATTACTGCAGTTTAGGTAGCCGTTTTTGTGTGCATCGTACATACCAATCAAATCATCCCCCGTTGTCCCTGCCAAGAACTTCTAAAAAGCTCCAAACCAATTTCCCCAGTGACTTTAGAACTACTGCACATGTTGTTAAATGTGGAGAGAGGGACAATCAGGTCCTAAATACCAGTTAGATTTATCCATAAAGATAGGTAAGTAGCAATTTCTGAAGGACAGCCAGGGCGGTAACTCCCAGTATAACTTGGGAGCACCCACCATGAGTACAACAAGGACCAGAATCTCAGTGGGTGTCATGGACCTCATGGACCTCACAGTGAGCCCTGGCCTGAGATAAAAGTGCATTTTTCTCCTCATGACCGGCGGACACTGACCAGCATTTAATGCGTCGAGGCAAACCAAATAAAAACAATTCCGTCCCATTTTCATATCAGATGCTCTGCAGAGCCGGCATGTGCACGTGCCAACACCCACAAACCACAGTGCACAACTACCCATTAGCCCATACACCCTGCAGCTAAGCTAACTTCCCCAAACGTTGGTCATGGTGTAAAGTGACAAAGGAGGGACTGTGTTTCAGAGGGCACATGATGAACACATTTCTCTGCATGCCACCCAGCCCCACCCACCCTGTCGACCGCCCACGCAGCTTCATACGCTAGGACAGGCTATGAACTTGAATGAGGGAAAAGGTCTGATCTTAAGGAAATCAGTTACTGATCCCTCATCTTGAGCAGCCATTGGTTAAAGAACAGGTTTGACCAGAAGGTGGCAGCATTGAACTATTATACGCTGTCATAGCATGCAACGACTATTTGAGGCTTTCCTGTTTGTACATGTACTGCAGTGATATTTCCATTACAGACCAACCCTTACCTGCGGCTATAACAAATGCAGCGTACCTGTATCTCTTAACACCAAGCTATGGTTTTTGCTACCATAGCTACCAGCCCACATAAATTACAGTGACGGCTGTGCTACATATCCACCCAGTGTTTCCACAGGTAGTGTCCATTTAAAAATCGTATAAGAAAAACTCTCAGGTGAAAATCAAAACAGACAATAATTTGAGGCATGGCCCGGGGTAGGTTATTTAATGCTAGGGGTAGTGCTAGTGGATTCTGGTGCAGACTGGATTTGAAAAAACACATTGTAGTTTATGTTTCACTCAAATACACTTTCAATTCCTATTTCACTGAATACATTATGTTTAGGGAAAGAACAGCATGGAAAACGAGTACAAACATGAAATATTTCAAGCGAGGCACTTTATCTTAGCCAGTCAGATTAGGTTACCATCTGAGCGTTGTTCTACAAATTGTGGCATAATGAAAAGCAATATTTCCTGATCAGGGTGGGCACTAGGGTTGGATACCGTTCACATTTGACTTGGCTTTCAGGCTATCCAATACGAAACACTCAATATTTAGTGTTTCCTTAGGTTAGAAGTGTTGCCATGGCTTTGCATTTCGCATCACAAATATTGCAGCGAGCGCAGTTTTGAAAAGTGTAACACTTGGGACCGCTTTGGGACCTACTGACCCACAGAGCTGTGACAATAGTTTACTTGAGCGATCCCATCTTTTGTTTAGAGAGTTCTACACAGGTACAGTACACACATCCGTGCGAGGGGCTTTCATGACACAAGGGTCAAATAAAGCTTGTTTATTTGTCTGGGGGTAGCCTACAGCCTTACTATTTCCTGTCTCTCATGAAGCCAATGGCGGAAATAAAAAAATCAACAGGTTTACTGCAGGCAGGGCTGCATTCCAAACAAACTCACTGTATCCTCAGAGAGGAGTGTGCAGGAACGTTAAAGTGGCCGGTGACATCTAAAATGACTGAAGGAAGAAGTTTGAATTTAATTTTAACTGTTGTGAATGCGCCATTAGTGATAATGTCCATGTATTTTAAATGCATAGGACATTTATAGAGGTTGTTTGACAATAACAATAGTCAAACGACCGTTACTAAAGCCATGACAGGAATATACGTTCTAACAGCTGCTACAGTGAAGCAAATTGTCTAATGAAATGGTACTAAAAGTTATCGCTGCTCACAAAAGTTTATGCTGTGCCTTGCGGTTAGGGACTCTGACCTCGAAAACGCAACAGTTTTACCAAGTTTTACCAAGTTTTCCCTGAACTGAGGCCTTGGGAGTGCCACCGTCAATGACGTGGTCACAGACGATGGCCAGCGGCCAAAATGCTCTCAGGAACTTTTCTGGCATCTTCAGTCTTTCCAGGGAGTATGCAGGCAGGGCCACGGCACAATGATTAAAGATACACTCGATTGTGTTATAGTGCCGTCATGGAGCTGTATTAGTGCCGTGCATTCCCCAAATAGTGAGCAATTATAGGCCTGCTCCATTACATTATGCAGCCTGAGCAGGGAAAGACCAATTACTGAACAGGTTTGTTAAAATTAGGCAGGGAGTGCCATTACATACCTCCTTGGTTCTATAATCTAACCTGAAATTCTGGATGGTTTAGGGTTCCCTTTTCACTAGTGATCATTATTAGTCGTGGTAAGCATTTGTAATGCAGGTCGCACATAAAACCCTAAAACACACTGCAGCACATTGCAACATAAGAAAACACATTGCATTTTTCAACAAGGGCTTCTGTAAAACACCATGTAGGAAAAAAAACAAACAAACACATTCTCTGGTTCAAAGATAAATTATGCACTAATAAATAAGAAAGCCTATCACATGAATGTACCAAACTACAAAAGATATTTACTTAAACTGTAAATGTCTAATGAAGTTTAAACAGCCGTGCTTCCCCACTCTCTCCCACCTAACCACAGCTTTTCCTCACAAACAGAAAATAAACTCCCCATACAGCCCTGGTGTCCCCATTACACCTTTGTTTGAATGAGACGGCGCTTGCGACACCGAGCTACGATCACAAGTCCCCTTTGTGCTTCGTAATTCAAGGGCGCTCTGTGCAATTAAAGCTCCTAATGAGAAGTGTGCTTAAACCCTGCAACCTGAAAGCATGCAACAACCTCTGTGGGGAGAGAGTGAGCTCTTGAGCATAAACAGAGTATCGGTGCAACTTTGTATACACATTTAATAGCTCAACAGTATT
Source organism: Percopsis omiscomaycus (assembly GCA_027575585.1). NCBI lineage: Eukaryota > Metazoa > Chordata > Actinopteri > Percopsiformes > Percopsidae > Percopsis > Percopsis omiscomaycus. The sequence goes on along the minus strand of JAODLI010049938.1, from coordinate 22,451 downwards.
GTGTAGTTTAAAACACTGACAGGACAGGGTGTAATCCAACCACATTATACAACAACATTTCATGTATGGTACACTTTCATCCAAAGTGCATTGCATTTCCAGGAGTGTACACTTTTGGGAAAAAGAGAATTAGGATTTAATTTGAATCAGGCCTAAGATACAACTTGGCACCAAAAGAAGTCCAAACATTGTTTATGAACCGGTCTTATTTCTCTAGCAAGGGAATGAAAGTGATCAGTGATAATACTAAGGCATTAACATGCAAGTATTCCGGGGTATCCCAGAATATCAGGTTACTCGATTTTACAGAAGTGAAAGTTATCGCAGACAGACATTACCAATAGCTGAACTCATTTTTATTTTAATACTTAATTTATTATATTTAGAGAACGTTTGATATGCACCAACACCACCAAAACTAATTCATTGTATGTGTAAAAAACATACTTGGCAATAAATCATTTTCTGATTCCGATCCTTATTCTGAGCATCAGAGGCATCTGTGTGTCTCAGACAGCCAAAGCTTGGGTCTCAACGCCAGTGTGTGCTTATCTACTATAGGTGTAATCATATCCACTGCCAGCTTACTGCAGAGCTCCTCTGCACTGGAGTGTGACATCACTCTGACATGACTACACTGGCCTTTAACGAGTATGCCTGGAAGCAGCGTGCGTTTGTGTTGGTGTGCACATTGGTGTGTTCATCATACCTTCTCTGGTGGAGGCCTTCTACTGGCTTCTATATCATCCACTTTCTCTTTGGTTCTGAAAACACAAAATGAGAAAGTTAAAGGGAAAGGCAAAAGACGATAAAATGGAGAATAACACCACAAGCTGAAGACATAACAGGGGAACACAGAATAGGGGGGCAGGATAGTCTAGTGGTCTGGGTGTTGGACTCTCAGCGGGTAGGTTGTGGATTTAAGCCCCAGAGTCGGCCTTTAACCATCCTTGAGCAAGATGCCTAACCCCATCTGCTCCATGTAATAGCGGCCTGTAATTGTAATTTTTTGGGCTAAAAGCGTCTGCTAAATGACGTAATTGGAATACAAAGAATTCATGAATAATTAACAGAGATGAAAGAAAGGAGAAGTGAGCTAGAGCTTAAGAGCCAACAACAAAACCACATAGAGGTACAGTATGTTGGAAATGTACACAGGCCTGCGATAACACGGGTTACTACTTACTGGTGTAACCAAGTTTTGTGTTTGTGTGGTGCAAAAATAAAAATCTGCCCACGTGTATTGGCCCTATGGTATTGGCGCGACAGTGTCAACTTTCCTTTTCTTTTTCTGAGATGAACAATAGCAGTCAAATACCCGACGACCACCAGGCCTGTGTACTAAACTACACCGCTGAATAATTCAGTAGACACATCTCCACCCACTGGCATTATATTCTGAACGCAGCCGATTAAAAATGTCCGTCCTCCGTTTGCTGGTGTATTAAATATCCTTTGACATACCGCAGCTGTAGCGGTCACTACACCGCAAAAGGGTCCATGTTAACTAATTTAGCCAAGAAGGGAGGGAGGAATAATCATGATTCTACTGTTGTGATGTTCTTCATCAATGCTACCTGCCAAGCAACTGACACCCGACTTGATACATTGTTTTGTGTAACCACCTGGGGCTATATGTGGGGCTAAGTCGTAAGCCATTAGCTTAGCCCTAAAATAGCCTCTCAACATAGCTTGGTATGAGGTCACATACTGTGGTCTAAACTCAAATGTTAGCTTAGCGCTATGTAAGGTGTCAAATATAGATCACAGTATTTCAGTTTACTGAATGGCAGGTAACGGGGTCAGATAAGATGCAGTAAGAGTGTACTAGAAATGTAGCCTACTTCTAAGAAATAGGATCTCCAGACGTTATACTGACACCTTTTTATCTTAGAAAGTGTAAACACCCACACATACACACACACACACACACACACACACACACACACACACACAATGACCTGTGCACTGTCAGCGTACAGGTCATTGTCAGCATTTATTAGTCTTTATGACACCTTGATGTGCAAATTGTATGTTAACCTTATCATCTTAGACACAGCATCGAACACTGTAGTGTTCTGCAGTGTTCTCTCTATAACACTGTAGTGTTTTCTGCTTGTAAGAGGGATGATAGGCCCATGAACTAGACAAAAGCACTCTTCCTGGACTCCCATCTGTCAGAGCAAATATTTCTCACCCCTCCTCCACACAAGCTGTATGGTAACAGAGTGAGGATGGATGCATGGATGTATGGCCAATTGCTGTCAATCGCTGGAGCAGCTATCCATTTATGGGTATGATAAGAGTGTATCCTACTGTATTTTCTTGTATTAAAGAGAGTTTATGCAGTGTGCGCAGGTATACGGTCCCTTACAGTACTGTGATGTGCACATACCTGCTAAAACCATATCCTGGGATATTGTTACAGCATTGGAATTACAGATTGAAAGTTTTTGGGTGAGATTTATTTTAATTGGTTTGTTTTCATTTAAGACTATGACTATTTATTTAGACTATAGTCTTCACAGCGGCAATCCCCAGAATTCTAAACCAAACTGTTTATTTCGATTACAATCACAAACAATCCACATCGTTTTTAAAGATTGTAAAGTAATTTTACCACACAAAACTGCATATAATGGGTACAAAGTTAAAAATCAACGTAGGGGAAATCTCTCTCTCTAATCACCCAGCCTTTACATTACACTATGAAAGCTACAGTACGTCATGATGTTTTAATCTGAAAATAGCACAACAAAAGATGATATCATTGTCCCATCGCCCAGGCCTACTATCCAGATGAAACACTAGAAAAACAAATAGCTGTTAGCTAACCAAACAGTCGGTCGGCAGTTTAGCTGGACACTCGGCCCTCCACAGCCCGTAGTGGCACACCTCTGAGTTAGACAAACACATGCTCAGTCAGCCAGTCAGTAAGGTAACCCAAACAGCCAGCCAGACCGTTCAGTAAATCACTCAATCGGCCCAGCGTGGGGTGGAGCCAGGAGGAAATAGATGTGTGCTGATTCTTAGAAAATAAACATGTTTTTCAGGAGCCACAGATCCAGAGCCAATGGAATTTTCCAATCACCCAGTTGCAAAGAACAAAAAATTCAAAAGAAAACAAGCAATATGGGTCCATTATGTCTGCCATTTATCCAACAGTGGAATGTGGGTCACATCCACCTTCACCAAATCAAATTACCTTTATGTGCAAATAAACTTGGCGAAATAGAGTCAATTCTGATTTCAAGTCACATTTAGATTTAGATTTCGTAGGAATAAACACAGGCCAGTTTAATGCTTTCATTACTTCAAATAATTTGTTTTACTGTCATCACAAAGTCAGAAGTGAAAATGTGATAAAAAGCAAGTCCATCATGAGCCACTTATTTTTAGGAATCGTGCCATAATACGTTTTTGAGATCTGCTGCCCTAAAAGGCCAGGGAAAACCCTTGTTAGGCTATAAGAGCATTTCAGTTTTACATAACAGTCAGGTGGGATGCTGAATCAGGAATAGGCCAACTGGTATTTCATCAGAGAAAATTAGAAAAATAGAATTAGCAATCCATTCAAAAAACAACCTATACACTGAAAGCTACAAAAAGAAAAACACATTTAACAGTACAAATGGACATCAGTTCAGTCAGCCAAACAATCTAGGAGATTGAGTAATTTACTATAGCTACAGTGTGATGAGCCGTGTGCTACAGTGGTTCTAATCTAACACCTAATGTTAATGTTTAGAAAGCCAAATCAGTGAGTCACTCACCTGGCCAAAGCAGGCATTCCATCTCCCTTTAAGAGGTTCACGCGTTTACAGTTCAAGATGTGGGACATTTTGATCAACGGCACAGAATTGACAGAATACAAAAACAAGAAGGCTTTACATAAAACCACACATGATGAGAAGTAGAGGTAAATAGCATCTCATCTCAAACCAAAACGTATCTGTAAAAACAAGTTTATTAGTAGGATTGTATTCTTTTTATCTCTCTGAATAAACTTAGTAGCAAGCAATGTAATTGAAAGGAGTCAATCACCTATTTTTAGAGGGTTTCCTCGCTTTAAACAAAACAAAAAAACACAATGCACTTATACGTGCTAATTTTGATGGAAAGGGGTACTGGTTTACCTTCATTCACTCCAGTACAAGACAGACGGGCAGTTACTTGTCAAATGCCATGTCTCAAAAGGCACCTCAATATTAGATTATGAGACGAGTGAAATATTCTTGTCCATAAACTGGCGATGTTTTGCTCACCAGCATGTTCCTCTAAGACTTACAAAGCAAACTTGATGAACTGTCTGTTCTTTCTGATCCTTTGACTAGAAGGGCAGCTCTATATACTATGCACAAAACAGATTGACAGAGATGTGACCGCCCATTTTCTATCCGTTTCTTATACATGGACACACACAAAGCACCACCACCGCCTGCAGGGCGGTGTCTGAGTGCTAATGGTCCATGGTGGTGACAGCCGGGGTGGCCGTTAAGGGGAAGCACACAGCGCGCACACACACACACAATAAGGAACAAAGTGTATTAGAGTATGTATGACTGTTGAGAAAAAAAGGAAGGCCTCACTAAACGGTGATCAGCAAGCCTTTAAAACCACATTTAAATCATCTATAGTGTAAATAGCCATATTCATTTTGTACAGGAATATTGTGCATATATACACACCTTTAGTATTTTTGGTGAATCTGACGTAAACGTTCCACGGTCCCTTGTAAAAAAAAAAAGTCCTTTTAATAAACTGTTATTGTACTTTCTGCTGTAGATTTTGACACAGTGTGAAAAGTTTCGCCGTTTCATGTTCAGCCGTCCATCCATTTTAATTCGGCACCATTCTGATTCTTAGCATCGCAACATTACTGAGGTAATAACTGACTAACGAAGGCTGCAATACCACGTGCGTTTCATCACACCCCAAATCACTGAGTACCACAGCTCAATGCTCTGCAGTCAGCAGAGACGCAACGGGACAAAAGACTCAAAGCTTACAATGTTAAATGGAGCGCATCTGTGAACATCACACACACACACACACACATTTACTTTCTGGTGTACTTTCGATACTGAAATCAGAGGAGGAATGCGAACAAAGTAATGGGTGCTCGATGATCAGATAAAAACAAAACTATACCTATGTTCAGAAGAAGTGACAAAACTATGAGACTAAAACATTTTACTGATTTGTTTCTGCTACCTAGCTGAAGCGTTGTCTGGGCTACAGTATTTTCAGTTGGTTTATTTATGGGTGGAGGAAATACATGCTTAGTTAGTACTTCTACTTTCTATTTCCAAGCATGTCTTTTCACCTCGAATTCAGCAAGAGTGCACTTGAGGCACACAGTGGAACAGAGGACATTTTCTTAACATACACAAGAGTTAACTCTTGAGGAGGCAACTAGAAGAGAAAAAATATATATATACACACACATTTATTTATATAATCTATCCAAAATAATTAGCGGCCATGTATGTATGTATGTATATACACACACACACACACACACAGAATGGTGGTGCAGCTGAAGGTAGTTCCTCTGAAACAAAGTACATCACCAATCACAATCCTATAACATATAAAACGCTTCTACATTTTACACACCTTTAAGCAGAGTACAACAAATTGAAAAATAGGTCAAGATAACATCTTCCCTTCTGTTGGTTGGGGGCGGGTATTTCAGCAACAGCTGATATGACTCAACAGACGTGACAGATGCCCCTGGATAGCGTGAAGTGCTGTGGATCTTCATCAACGTCCAGAATCCAACCCGAGCATAAATTATTTACATGGCTGAGCACCATGCCTTCCGGTCACGCGAGGGGAGTTTGTCGTACACGCCTGTGTTCCCATATGGCAACAACCTTTGTGTCCCGGTTCCTGCACTGAGCTCTGTGCGTGCATATTCGAGACACACAGCGTTTGCCTCGGTAGGAAAAGTGACTGAGGACGTGTGTGTGTTTGTTTTCTATGTGGTGGGGTTGTGTTTCATCTGGTTTACAGTAAGAAGGGAAAGCAAGGGGGGAGAAAGGGATAGATAGATAGAGATAGAGAGAGACAGAGACACATCTGGCTCAGAAGGCAACCCTGAAGGGTTCAACCAAGGGTTAGCTTCCGATGGAGGTTCAATGGGCTGTAAGGTAGCAATCCCCCACCCAAGAGTTTGTGTGTGTAAATGAGTGTTTGCTTTGAAAGAGCGCCACCCACACACAGTCACTCTGGGAGCATCTTTGCAGGCTCAACAGCTAATGGAAGGATGATGGAGTCAAACAGTCAAGTGAAATGGGTGGTTGAATTGTTTGGGGGATGGGAGATGCCAGTCCACACTGTCTGGTTAACAGAAGTGATTAATTTACTTTAGGCTATACATCATTTAGCCTACTCATCTCCACGATGTTGGATTATCAACATAAATTTGAGCTACAAACAACTGTGCGAGTAACAGTATTATTTTATTTATCCACAAAGTTAAATTTGCCAATTTGTGCTACAGGCATATCCTGGTCTTGTCTGGTCTGAAGGACTCAGTCGGGTGATTCAGTGTACTTTGTCTGACTATGGGATTCCTTGCTTTAGTGAAAAACAGTGTCAAGATTGAAAACACCACATGTGCTCACCACATAATACACACATCAGTAAACAATGATATGGGAGCTGTTACACCACCTACATGAGTGGAATGAAGTAAGCACAGCTGCAGAAGCATGATAAAATAGACAAGTTCCTCAGGTCGAACCCCTGACAACTTGAGTGCCTCGTAGGCCCGACATTCAACAAAAAGCAAACTGAGTAAATGTTATCTCTCTCAAATTCCACTACTATAAAGAAAACAAGATGACACATTAGGAAGAGACCCGTCTGACTCACTTTAGCCCCACCGGGCAAGCGGATGTCATTAGAGTTTTACATTTGAACACCTAGAGACAAAACAGCAGTCAAAGCACAAGGATTAAGTATCAGAAAAAATATGGCATTTGAAAGTACAACAGTTAAGTAAACTTAAGCACATCGTAGGCTGCCTGTCACAGAAATCGTCCACTGCCCATTATATAGGCTAGTCTATTCCCATACTGTATGCAAGACATTTACAAATTCATTAGCATGAATGTGCACACAACAGATCATATGGTCCTGATTGCAGAATCTAGAAATTTAGGCTCAATATATATATATAAATAATTGTGCATTTTTACAGGTGACACCGAAATTCAACAGGAAACGCATCCGGTCTCTGAAAACACAGAAGGCAGCTGACCTTGACTGAGATGTGTGGGTTTGAGCTGCCCTCCTTTCACACAGGTGGCAATCTCAAGATCCCAGTGCTGTTAAGTATTGAACCCAAATCTATTTTTAACCTACAACTTTCAATTGTTCCGATTAGATTATGACACGTCAAGGATATATTTTGCTGCTGTAGTGGCACATCGCTTTTACTGTTAGAAAGTATTAACAAACTTGCTCTCTCACAAATACTGTTATGTGTGTTTGAACGTTGTAAAAGCCCAAATCAAGGCCTTCATGTAAGACAAGACATCCAGCATCTACAGTCAACCTCTAAAAGTCTGAAACACCCAAGAGCTCTAAAGACCTCAGCCAAGGCAGTTCCCCATTGAGAGAGACTTTGTATTTAACCAAAGGGATCCAAGAATCAACACGGCATGACCAAAAATAGTTTCTGTTCTCTAGAAAAGTGCTGAGTCTTATACCTACGCTGTGTGGGGCCTCTGAAAAGACTTAACATTTTGGTGGGCTTCTTTATCAACAGAACATTAGGTAGGCCTACAGTTTAACTATGGCTGGCCGTGGGTAGGTCTACAGTTTAACTATGGTGGGCTGCAAAACTTAGAGGCCTTGGTTTTGCAGTGTTGAGGCAAGGGTATACTTCATACAACACAAATTTGGCAAGCAAACCAGCGGGTGTCTGACCGCTGTAAGAGCACCACATTTGGCTTTTCACGCCATAGTGCATAATCACCCCCAATAGGAACCTGCTTAAAAATGGCATACACACCCTCAACTACAATGGGTCAACATCCGAGGTAATCATAGAAGATTGGTCAGAGGTAATCTACTTCACATTAGGACAGTATTGACACAGATTCCCTGATTCGATTACGGTTCACAAGCTAACGATTCAATTCAATAAGATTCCATAGTTTTTTTTTTAATTAAGCACACGAAAAATATACAAATCAAGACAGGGAATAGAAAATTAAGGATGTAATTCAATTATCAATGCATTATTCATGTTGCAAATACCATTCTAATAAATTGTAATGTAAATTTTGAATTAAATAGTTTTCCCTCAATTTGTCCGGTGAGTCATCAATATGATGTGATGTACATATTAGACTACCCAGGTGATACACAGAAAGTTGTATTTTCAGCCCTATTAAAAAAATTAGTAGTATTTCAAATGTAGCGCAATCTGTAGCTCATCGTAATGTATCGTGACCCTTGCATCGTGATATGCATCGTATCGTGAGGTCCATGCCAATAAACAGCCCTAATGGTTATCGTCACAGCCCCAGGGCTAGCTTTTAGAGCAGCATGACAATGCCTGACCTAGATGCATATTTTAACAAAATTGCTAATAACAATAAAATAGAAAGACTCCTTACAAGACCTGACTGTGATGAAGGGAGACAGAACTACACATACACATTCCAACCCCCACTAAGGGAAGAAAATAACGTCTTTAAAAATTAGGTTAGGACAGCCATGTGTCCCCGAGGCTCATTTTGGTCCGGCAAATGTGACAATGGGGCATGTTGCAGGGGGGGAGCGCGTTTGTATATTTGTGGGGGCCTAGCTTGAGGGATGATTGGCTGAGATTTGCCCAAATATGGGCAGGGGTCAGGAGGGGGGGGAAGGGGTGTGGTAATACAGAATGGGTGGGTGCCTACAATGGCAACCCGGCTTCAGCATTTGTAGTATGCCGTTTATCATCTACGTCTCTCTAACACACAAGTGGGTAGAGTTCTCAGGCAAAGGCAGACCAATGAATGCATGCCCCCGCCCACACACACACACAAACATGGGTTTTATGGCATCACAGCACAGTGTACGTCTGTCAACCTACTGGTGAAGACAGCTGGGCCTACACTGGTTTCCATTACAAACCCACTACTATCCAGTATACACATCTGGCCCCTAGTGTGTGTGTGTGTGTGTGTGTTGGGGGAATAGAAGGACATTTTTTACTGCTCGCACCGTCCAGACATCTGGAAGAGAGCTCAATAGACAGTGGGTGTAGTAAGCAAGCCAAGATAGGCTTCTGTCAATGCCATGTGTGTGTGTGTGTGTGTGTGTGGAATGTATATGTGACATAAACCCAAGAATGTGAGCAGGAATGCATGTGTGTGTGTAATGACACATATGGAGCCGCAAACAAGCTAGCGAGAGAATAGCAGAAGATGGCAGGAGGACAGAAGGTCAGAGAGAGAGAATTCAGAGGAGGAGGAGGGAGAAAGAGAGGGCGGATAGCAGGAGTGCCTGTCTGCTAGCGGCCATTACAGTGGGCCCCAGGGCGGAGAATTCCTCCTACGGCGCTGCGCTGAATGCCACCACTGTTCCGTCTGAGGCAGCGCTGGCACAAAGGAGACCATGTCTGTGTCTGTGTGCGTGTGCGTGTGTTGTGGGCTCTGTGAGAGAGCGACAGATCTGCTTCTCTCATGGGGCCCAAATGAACTGTTCCACACCTGTAGCAGCGCAGCACAGGGCACAGTGTGTGTGGAGGGGGGGGGGGGGTGGAAGTTAGGCATATTTTGGCCTTTAATTTAATGATTTTTTTTATTTTTTACTAGCATTACTGGTCGTTTATGTTCAATGTTATATTATCTTGCACAGCGCCCAGTAGCTCGCACTGGGTGTGTTCTGGTAGCACTGAGAAGAAGCCCGACCCAGATGGATTTTTACAGATGTCGTTATTTGGGAGGAAAGAGTTTCCCTTAAGGATACATCTGCCACTGATCCTGGGTTCGGTTTTTCTTTTTCATGAAAAGTATGGTTTTAGTATGGTTATCAAAGAGAAGTGTGACAAAGATAATTTGATTAAACCTTTGGGCACTGAAAAACATTTTGTCCTTCCTAAACTAAACCAGCTAGTCTCTAGCTCAGCAGAATCATATACAGCTTTTCAACCATTAATATGTGTCAATATAATCAGCTACAGATATAGCTGTGATATCACCATGCCAATAGGTCGGCCGGGCTCTACTTTATAGACTATACAGTCTACTGTATTTGTTATTGCAAGACTTTAAAATAAATTAACATTTAAACTCATCAAGTAATACAGAGAGGACGGGTAATACGGTAAATCAAGAAATATGAAGTCAAGGACGATCAGGGACAGTTAGGACAAGACATAAAAAGAGAGACAATAAAATGGGAGGTTTAGCATTTTAAATGCTGACATCAGTCTCAGTGATTGACTGTTGCTCTGCCAGACAGTAAACATCCCCTTAATTACAACTAGAGAGGTCTCGACTAAAGGCCCAAGTGCTTAAAACAGCTCTTCCTCTTGCTTATTTGGGGTATGCAAAAGTATAGATTAAAATCGATTAATCTTTTTTTTTTTTTATGTATCCAATTCGATATATGCCTGTACAGTTTATGATCGATCTAGAGCCCTGCGCGGGACTGTGTTCTTAATCCTGCTCCCACTGGCTTTCTGATCATTATCCCCCGCAATGTGTGCATTGTCTTCCGTCCCGCAGGGATGTTATTTTACTGTGTAGTATTAATAATATTAATAAAGAGAAGCATACCCGTCGGTAATAATGTAGCGCAGAGTGACAAACAGAAAATGAATAGCAAGAGATAGAAACAGGCCGGGATTAAGAGAAAGACAGAGAGTGAGGATACAATCAGAGGACTGTATGGAGTAGCCAGCTGGTACTGCAACACTGTAGTGGTCAGCCATGCAAATAACTAATTTCCTCAGCTGAAAACAGACCAGCAAGAACAGAGGAACAACATTGAAATCAATACAAACATGACTGGAGAACGCAGTGCCTGGTGAATTTAGCAGACATTGGCAACCCAAAGGTTTATTAATCTCTCTTCATAAACAGCAACACTAACAAGGCCCCTTGTGCGAGTGTCTAGTTGGGCAGCCAGCGACATACAATTAATTAGGCCTTTGATTTACAATCAGGATTACAAGTCATGATTTCACTTCTTTCCACATACATCTATTCAAAAGAGTATGCAATGTTTTTCAGGATGTTGATATGGCTAGCCTTTTTAACTGAAAAATGATAGAATCAATTGTTCAGCAGTGGTGATAAACACCAACACAATGTATACTGTTGAACTGATTTTTAAGGCATTTGGGCTTAGTTTAGCACTAAACCAATATCTAAGGTTGCGTTTCAGTTTCACGTTTTCATACAGGTTTGGATGATCAGTGGCCAGGGCGAGAGACACAGAGACTAAGGGACTGGGGCTGAGGGGCTGTGGGGATAAAGATATTAACTACTATTACTTTAGCATGTCTTAATAGGGATGTGTACAGTTCAACATTGCAGTAATTGCTCTGCAGTTACCATGACCTAGAGAGGATAAATAAGGGTTTGTACACAAAGTGGTCATTAAATTATAATATCCATTTAACCTAATAGGGCTTCTAATAAATAAATAAAATCTAGTTTATAATGAAAGAAATTATTGGGCGATAGATGATAGAGATGTAGAAATGCTGGGTTGTTTTTTCAACTCAAATGCTGGGTTGAGCGTGTTGGGTCATTTGTTTGGGGTTATTTCAACAGTGCTGGGTAGTTTTTGAGAAACCAGCTGCTGGTTTAGTGGCTGGGTCAGTCTCAGTAACAGTTAAATCAATGCAGACAAGAGTGCCCCTCCCCATCCCCGTCTCCGAATCTACCCAGCGGATGGGTTACCGCTACCCAGGTGTTGGAGTTATTAGCAGAATTTTGTGATTTTGTCTTCAAACTGAATTTTTTGCCACTTGTTCTACAAGACAGCAGCCATCATACATTGGCAAATAATAGATTTAGGGTTGTAGTCGCCATTCTATCTATATTTAGTTCACATTTAACTGTTTTATTAATGTTAACGAGATTGCATTAGCATTACAAGGCATGCTACTAGCCCACATAGCCCTTCAAGACTGAAGTTTCTTTCGCTTGGCCCGCTCCTGAACAAGATAGTGGCACTCATGAAGATTTATTTTATAATCCTTGCTAGATTATTATTATTAATTTTTATTATTATGTATTTATTCAGTCAGTCCACCCATTCGTGTGGGATTTTGTTTGAAGACTGGATTCGCCTTGTGTGGCCATCGTAGCCACAGGTAAGCCAGTGTTTTTTATTCTGTCCCGCCATGGCACGTTATGATAGGTCTAGGTTTCTGTGAGGAAGTGTAACAAATTTGTTGTTCAATTTTGCTACTCTCGTAATGAAGGTTATGCAGTGTTGGATTTATTATCCTGTTATTTCCTTTTTTAAGAATAGACAGCCATTCATCTGACTGGCTCATTGATATGCCTGATTGCCTGTGGTATTCTGACATGAGTAGCCTACTAAACATACTAAAATGCACTACCGGCCAGTTCTCCCCCACCTCCCATATAAATTAATATGGATGAATGAAATGAAAAACACGATTCGACGATCAGTCAATTATAGGCAAGACTGTAAACGCAACTATGTAAATTCTTAGTCGGGACACCCCTAACATGTGCTTCTAACCTCAGTGTGGTTAGAAGTTACTCATTATAACCTGAATAGTTTCAATAGGTCAGAGCTAAATGTAGAGACAGTGGGCGAACAGTGTTTCTTGCCAATAGTAAGTTAAAACAATGGGGGCACTTCATCAGCGTGAATGCTTGTTCAGCCAATTCCCCAGATCTGATATTAGGCCTGGTGCCAGTGTGTTGCTGGAAGGAAATTCTGGTCTCGCCTTTTGTCACAGAACGGCATGTGATTCATATTTGGACCCGGGGTCCAAAGAAATTGCTGCTGCATGCAGTTTTGATTATAGTTCATTTCAAAATGTCCCTTCCATGGACCCGCTACTACTTTTGAGGCATCTCAGTGCAGTTGTTTGATGCAAGCCTGTGTTGTAATGAGACCAAGTTAAAATAAATTAAATTAGCTAGATGGTGGAATCCCAGCTGGCATGCAGGACACAAATGTCATTAGCTCATGATAACATGCATTTCAGTCATCTGCAGCAATGAGGCGAGCCCTTGCCATCCTGCACTGCAGCAGCAGGTTACAAACCACAAGTCGTCGTTCTCAGAGGGTGCGAGCTAGCACATCCTGTTTTTCTGTCAAACTCGCAGCAAAAGTGGGCTGAGAGAGGGCTGTGGCACAAGCCTGTTAACTGCTATGAGTGAGAGAGAATTCAGGCTCTGCCAAGTTACATTTGTAAACTTGTACATCTCCTTGTTGTCTTCTAATTTACCGCGCCTCCTCACATCAACTAGAAAAATTGATTAGTCACTCTACACTAGTAGCATAGCTCTTAACAAAAGATAAAGCAATCAGGTCAAAAGCATTGTCAAACAGTCACCCACACTTTGTGCACAGCTGTGTTTCAAACAGCTGGGGCTCAAATTTGGGGAGCTATAATGCATAATTCTATAATGGTATATGCAATTGTATATCACAATATATTAGTCCAGGGAAACAGCTGTGCCCATCCTGCCTGAATAAGCCCAAACAGAACAACTAGCCGAGTGTTCATAAAGTGTTCCTAAAGTGGGACATACATACAAATACAGTTCTACAGATCAGCGCGTCATTGTTCATAGACTATTTTCTCTTCATTAAAAATGTGTCTGCGATTATACAGAAAGATTTCTCACATGCTTTCAGCCTATTCAAATCCCTGCATTGCCGTCCTGTGTAAAAGTGGGTGGCTCACAAACAGGCCAGGCTACACAAAGCATCTCTGAGTCTTCCGACAGAGATGGTAGCTTTGAGTTCCACAACAATCCGTCTCCTGTCGCTACTGGGCGTCTTTAATTCATAATATTCATCCAGCATACCAGAAATGCTGCAATTAGATCCTTACATTCCAAATGAACACACACACACACACACACACACACACACACACACACACGAGAGAAGTGCAGCTGTTGCCGTCTGTTCTGACCAACAGCAGGCACCATGTCAATGGTTCAGGAAAGACAATAAACCAGATTCCTCAAGCACAGGGAGCCTTAAACCTTTTCATTCCCTGAAGACACCTTTGAGGAATGAGTATCTCACCCTGGACAGATATTAGTCTCTCACTGGAAACCCTGTGGTATGAAGACGTTATTTAACCACAGGTTGGTAGGATGGCAGCAATAGTCAGGCGGTTTCTTTAATTACTATGAGAATTAGGATGTCTGATTGCCCATTTATCTAATTAAATACTAGTCTAATAGTAGTCTCTGAATAACAGTGAGAATTATCACATGACTTCTCAGTTACTGAATTTCCTGAATGATCACTGCAATACAATACAATGTCTACATTATTTTCTTTTTGGGAATCTAGGTCTGGTGTGAACAAAGTGTTCTGAAACCCATTAACGTCCGCCAACGGTAGAATGGAGTAATTTATTGACGGTCCATGTCAAGACTAGAGACAGCAGCTGTCGCATTCTCACATTTACAGTACAACAGCAACCCGAGACAAAACACACAAGACTGAGATTGTACCGGTTTGACATGTTGAGAAAGCAACACGAGCTATAGCACAATATATATTGACATTTTTGCACTCCAAGAATTCCACATGGCTGCAATAACTGGATAATAATCGTCCAATAAATATTAAGGACGCACGGTACTGGTTGGACAAAAAAACTTTTTTGAAAAGAGAGCTTTCCCTCTTCAACGAGGCCACTGTATCTGTGTATCTCGCAACTCCTATAAAAGACTCAACATTGCTAAGTTCTGATGTGATCCTCTAAGAAATAACAACAGCTTGTGCCAAAAGTGCCTCGAAATCACTGAGCTTACAAGCTCAGCTTGCTGGCTAGTCAGCCTGTTAGCAGCACTCCTGCCAAGTCTACCTACTTCACATGCTAGTAAAGGTGACTACGTGTCGGGAAGGCATAAGTAAATTATCACTGTGAGGAATACAGAGACACATTTTCTGTTGAAATCAACCTAAAACCTTATTTCGACACAGCCAATCCTTATTCAAGCTAGGTGGTTAGCACTTCCTCCGGCATCTCTCCATGTGAACTCGTTGTGACAGTCACTGATTTAACAGCCCAGTAAATAGAGGCGAACAGTAAATCTGTTTCAACACGCATCAAACATGTATGAAAGTTGAGTCTAACATTCAAACTCACCAGTTTATACTGTGGTGGAATAGAACCTTTTCGGCCGAAGTCTTGACAAGAGCGCTGTACCTTCCACCACAATTGTCCAGCCCCCGGTACAACAAGGCTCGTTTTCTGCACACCCCTCCCTCTCACAACGCAAAGTACCAAAAAAAAAAAAAAAAAACCAAACACAAACCCCGCCTTGCACATTTCTAATTGGCCGTTATTTGGAACAGTGCAAAGCAAACGTATAGTTGCCATCTTTTTTGTCCAATAGTTGTAAGGAAACTTAGTTTGGGCGTGCTTCACAAACATCGTTGGCACCGATTTGAATACAGATGACGAAGTTGAAAATGGAAGTACATATTGATAATAATCACCGTTCTCTCTTTATACATGACACGTCAATTGTTCTTTACTAGATTTTACCAACTGCAGTACCCCTATATATTATTGGTCTGTTTTGATTTTGTTGGTGTCTTCTGTTACACAAATGCAAAAGTTATTAAATGTGTTGTTGCTCCATTAGTAGCCTACCATAATAAATTAGTCTATAATGTACACAAATGGATGAGCCATTGGCCTAAAATCTGTTCATTTATATAAACTATTGGAATTCCTTTGAAGACCTTCACGCTTGGAATGGCTTGTGTTGCAGTAAAATAACACAAAGATAAATTGGAAGCATCAAAAGGCATGTTTGAACACACCATAACATTGTGGAAAGCATGCCTGGGCCCTTAGGGCTCTATGCAGTGGCACACACGTGTGCGCGAACACACACACACACACACACACACACACACACTCGCAATGAATAACATTTGTATACTGCAAATGCATAAATATCCACGACATTTGACCACCGATAATGTGGAAAGATTCAATGGACATTCAAAGATTATCAATACAATTTAAGTATTAGCATAGACTGTTGATAGTAGCCTATTGCATATGAATAGTTAACAATAGCCTACTTTAATAACAACAATAAAAACAATAACGCCTAGTTACATGTCCTTTCACTCATGTTCCATTTTCTACTACTCTCTTTTTTCTTAATTCCTTATCTCCCCATTTTGAATTCCACTTTGGTTTCTATTACGCTTTAGCTCTCTCTAGTGGTGTAGCAAAGACTAGACATTGAATGCCAAGTTCCCTGTAGTCAAATCACAGCCATATGATGTAGGCTACTGCAACATATAACTTTATACATGTAGAACACTATATAACACAATATAACCCTATATAACGTAATATAAAATGTATGCTGTAGGCTGGAGTGAGGACAATTATCAGTCATAGTCGTATTTGACAGTGAACTTTCCGGGAATCCTCAGATGGAAACAAAACAAAAAATGCTAGATCTTAATGTTCTTTTCATGATGCAGACACTAGATGTCTCCCTTGACATGGAAATAACTGGATGGACAATAATGTCAGAACGATCAGGCAGAACGTTTCCAGGCAGTGCTACAAAAAATTATCTATATTCCACAAATTAATCCTTCACTTAATCTATAAGAAAATAGGAAGTGATGGGCAGTTTTCTTTTTAAATCACTCTCTGTTGCTGTTATTCCCTGACTCATTCCCTGTCATTTCACATTTCCTCTCCCCTCCACTTTTCTCTCACACAGTCTTATTTCTCCCTCTATATTATTTCTCTCCTCCTGCTCTCCATTGCCTGCCTTTCCCTGCTGACCTCTATGGGTTGAGGAACATTCCGCCCTGGTTGGATTCACCCAAGGACGAAAGAGAAATAGGATTTTACAGCTCAAATGACCTGAGGCTCACCCTGACCAAACACTGCAGTTTTCACATTTCCATTTGTTTGCGATAACAGTATGCCCCGTAAGGCGGGTGTAAATCATTCCATTTCATTAAACAGTGTGCATTTTCTTTCGAATGTAATGCTGGATAGTATTGCAAGGCACCGACATGCGTCATTTCACAAGAATGCAGTGTACTTATTGTGTTTTAATTGTGCGGTAAAGTGGTCATTTATAGTCAGGAGAAGAATTTAGAATAGGTAGGTGTGATTCATGCGGAGGAATATGACATACATTAGACAATAGTCCTTGTAGAGAAGGCGTTTTTCAGCTAAGGGAAGAAAATAAAGGATGACTGTGTTGTCGTCACTGGAGTGGGAAGGTCATTTGACAGTTGAGGAGGCTGGAGGGACAAGAGTCACCACCAGTGTAAAACTGTGACTAGCTTGCTGCAAGGAGGATAAATCAAAGTCAGGGGTGTTGAAAGTGTGGGTGAGGACCCCTCCAAGGGGTCTTGAGAATTCTGAGATGATTTCAAACTTGTGTTATTACTTTTAATCTATAGCTATAGATTTTTCAGTGGTGTTTTATTGTTGTTTATACAATTATATGCTCTATGTTATGCTGTTATGATTATGTGATTAGTCATCACATAATCATACCAACAATTACAGTCTGTGATTATGTGAATGCACGAGGGGGACTGCACTGTGAACAACTTCTTTTTAAGAAGTTTGTGGCTCAGAAATCTTGGAAACCACTGGCTTAAGCAACTTGACCATGATCTGAAGACGGTGGTAGTAGGTGGGACGGGTGCTACTTCAGATACATTCTGGATGCGGTGTAAAGTCTAAGGAGATCACCTTGAGAGCAGGGCAGGAGGGAGGTGCAGTAGTCCAGAAGGAAGATATGGCAAGGTAGGCAGCTGTTCTGTAAAGGGGCCGGATTCGGCAGATGTGAGCACACAAAAAACTCAGATATACAATGATCGTTAACTGCTAGGTATAGAAAATCATGGTGTTTTTTATCGACTAAACAAAACATGATTTAAAACCCTCCAATATTCTTGTACTACTTCCATGAATTTAGTACCTACAGTATGTTGTTGTTTTAGTCATGACCTTGAAAACGTTCAAATTCCCTGCTGCTGGATGAAAATGTTATTCATGTCTGAAAAGAAGGCTTTTTAGGCATGCAGAATATTTCATGCTTGTAAGATTCTCACGGTTGGTAAAACAAATAAAACACACCAAAATTATGGATGTGATGGCATTTTCTATAAATTATTTGGGAAGTTGAAAGTCGCAGATGGAATATCAAAAATATATAATGCCATTTAAAAAAATAAATAATAATAATAAAAAAAATATATATATATAATATGTAATATAATGTATTATACTGTAATATAATAATATATACTGCAATATACTGTATGTATAAGCACACTGTATATCAGCCTGAGAATTCCCTGGGATTTCTGACCCCTCAGATTCCATTAATGCTTCCTAACACAGTGGATTATGTGTTGTATCATGTGTGTGTGTGTGTGTGTGTGTGTGTGTGCCTGCATACGTGCACGTGTGTGTGTGCATGTATATTTGGCGAGTTTATTTGTGTGAATGTTAAAAAGTGTGTTTACTGCACGTGTTTGTCCATTCTCCCACACTTATCTTAACAACATGAGCCAAGCTCCTTAAACAAAACACATGCAGTGTTGAAATTTCCTGTGTAAGTAAGCCCCAGCGTTTGTGTTCATGCACGCTGTTTTTGCTTGTGCATTTCTGTGCATGACAGCCAACCAGAATGGGATCTATTTAATCACACTGTGGAGCATGAAGCAACTGATTAAAAGCAATGCACATAATGAGACAAAATACAGGGTGTCTACATTTTACAAGTAAAAAAATCTGTTGTGTTGTTATTGTTACTGTGCTGTTCAAGAAACTAAACACCCCCTGATTTAGTTGTGAGGAGATTAAACTGGCAAAATAGCAGATGGATTTTTGGAAAATAATCTATGCTTTAAAGTTGTGGTCAGTGAAAATTAAGAAATAGGGTAAATGTTATTGTGGCAGTAGCCCACAAAAGCAGTTAATCTCCTGGGAAAATGTATTTAGAAAATGTGGGTCAAGGGGGGGGAATTTGAAAACAGTTATACTTTGCTTTGCTATTTGTTGCAATTATGTGTTGAGTTCTTGTGCTTTGCTAGTTATGTGTGCTGAAGATGTGCTTTTATGTCATACATTATTATGCTCTGGTGGTTTCTTCTATTTAGCTGGTCCTGCAGTTCATTGTATTTTGTTGTAGTTTAGACACATTATCTGACTTACATCAATCCTATCCCAAATATTTCACTATCATATTTATCTGTGACATGTTTGCTTTGGTTAGTTTTTTATAGTAAGCCGAACCTTGGTTAAGACCACAGTATATCAAGGTTCTGCGAAAGGCATGTTAAACCGAAACCTTTACATCAAATATCAGTATTAACGACTGTACGAACAGAGCAAATGTTTATGAATTAATCAGAATGCTGTTGCAGCATACTCCTTGTTAGGGGGAATTCCCCTTGTAAGCTGCAGGCAGGGCCTTAGGGTACCTTTATCCTGCCACTCCAATTAATGTGCCAAAACCGAGAATAAACATTTCAAACGTTGTCATTTCACATATCACAGCACTAAAGATATACTTGATTATGCTATGAAGGAGCATAGCGGCCCCAATAGCACCCCAGTTCCCCGAGAACACAAGATTTCTGCCCCACATCAGTGTTGGAAACAAACAGAAGAAATGTCTGACATTTCAGTGCATTTTACTGTATGTAAAACAGGAACATGTAGGATGCCCTTGACTTGACTCCCACACACACACACACGCACACGCACACATACTTTTGTGTTACATTTATACATTTACAGTTATACATTTTTATACTATAATTTGAGAGACACTGATTCTGCTTACAATGACCCCCTCCCCGCTTCATACCACAAGTACTACCAGCAGTGTGGATTCTGGCAACCCAGCCAACCCCCAGCAGCTGTTGCTGTCTGATCTTCTCAGCATGGGGCAATGGGTTAAGACCCAAACCTGGCAACCAAAAATAAGTGGTTCGACTGGGAGAAAAGAACGTCTGTGCCTTGTTTTTGGGGTGTGTTGTGCATTTGTTCTAACTTCTTTTGCTCTAGGTTATATTGTGTGCTCAGTGTTCTTGTGACTTCCTTCACCTTAATTTTTATAGAACACAGTTTGAATTTAACATTTTCCGTATTTTCCTGATCTTAAACTTGTAAGATTTAAGCATTTATTCTGAAAAACAATGTACTAAAAGAAAAATCAACCAATTGGGTCAAATATATACTGTATAGTCAACAAATGTAATACAATTTAAACCCCTGTCTTCCCTAAGAGAAATCTTGAATCTACATGAATAAATTCAACTTTAATAAGATAGAGACTTTTTGTTGTAAAAATATCACATGGTCACATGCTTTTTATAATAACTCTGCAGATGTTTATGCGGTTTTATAACAGAGGTAACAGAGTTTACCAGAACATTGGGACAGACACACTAAAAAATATATACTCCTAAAATAACATATTATACAGAAAATAGATATTCTATTAATAGAGTAAGCACATAAAAAGTGAAAATTAGATTTAATTAGTTTAATCAGGAGTCGAAGACAGTCAATAATGTTTGGGGTGGGAGTCATTTAATTAATATTTTATGTATAAATTGTGCCTAAAATATACATCAAGATTTATTATTAGTGAAAGTTTAATCTAATTAATAATATTATTCAAAACTGATTGAATAAAGTTTTTATTTTTTTAAATAACTAAAGATTTATCTGGGAGACATGAAATGCACCCCAAATTCTAGAATGACCCAGATTTCAGACTGGCATCAATCTCACTCAAAATTAAAAATTATTAACAGTTCTTTAATTAGAAAGCGTGGACAGTGCAGTAAGAATCTGACCAGCCCGTAGACAGTAGCAGATTTATTTGATCTCACAGGACAAAAGGAAGCATGTTAACACAATATGCATCATGCCTCTGACTACCACACGACACTAAGATGCTAACATTTAAATGTTTCAAACAAAAAGGGTTTAATTATGCATGCAGCAGAGCCTTGTGGTAAACGACTGTTTAACGCATTGTCTGTGCCAGTACGTTACACGTGGAGAACAGGTTAGCATTCTCCTTTGACAAAACATTTTAGCACAACCTTTCAAAGCATCGAAAACCGTTACCCTGACAATGGCAGGTATATAACAATGTGGTTTAGAGAGAAGAAAATAAGGGAGAGAGAAGAGAAAGAAGGAATTGGGAGAAAGCAGCGAGGTGCCAAATGAACAGAGCCAAGTGAAACATTAATGAGAGCGAGATAAATTATAAATGCAGATAAGACAGACAGACAAGCCTTTCTCTCTGAGATTTTTTTACCTAATAAATCAGCAGAGAGCAGTTTAAAAGGTGGGGTTCCTATTTTAAAGGTACACTCCTCAATTTCAGAATTGCCATAGTGGATGAAACCATTAACAAATTCTGGTTTTAAATTCATACAGCAAATATGCCGACCCCTCCCGTACCTCTCTCACACTCTTCTCTACTCCTCCGCCTACACCACACCTAAGGTTACGTCCTTCTCTACCCTTCCATATTTGACGTTCTGGGGGCATTATAATGCAATAAAAGAAGTGCCTTTTAAGCAATGTGCACTGTGGTCAGCAATGTGGTCAGCACAATTCAATGCATTAGCCTCTTTTTTAGCATTGATTATATTAACCTGGCAAGTCGCACACCTGTCACCTGTTACGATGTTATTAGCAACACATATATGTGTAAAATAGAAAAAAACACAGTTTACTTGTTCTACTAATATAGCCTAGTCCGTAAAAGCTCATACATACATTTAATTTCCCAGTATTTATCCAGCAGATAAGCAATGTTTTCCCAGCAGAGACAGTGACAATGGCCTAATTATTCTAGCAGAAAAAATAAATCTCTCTCAACTTAGCCTGTGTGAGCTTGTGAATAGTTTTGTTGCGTGAATTCCCTGAACTCTAATAAAATCTTATTGGGGTAAAGTTTCAGCTCATGACGCACACTGTCTGCTCACCAATATCAAGAAAATGTTTTATGCCCAAACTGCTGCACAGTGACCAAGGTTCTCTCATGTCACGTCAGGTGTTTGTTCATATATGTCCTCAGACAAGTTATAGAAAAATGGTTCTTATGGGCCCATGAAAGATGGATTTGCATGTGTGTGTGTGTGGTGTGTGTGTGTGTGTGTGTGTGTGTGTGTGTGTGTGTGTGTGTGTGTGTATTTATTATCAGTTAGAGCTCTAGAGC
>JAODLI010049928.1:0-16627 GCA_027575585.1 Percopsis omiscomaycus | reverse complement strand
TCTTGCTCTCATCTCATCGTTTCCACAAATAGACCTATTTTAATTGTATTTTTTTAATTATTCCATAATTTAATGAGGGCCCAGTTCTGGGCCCGGGACAACAGACCCGTTTGTCCCCCCTTATCGGCGGGCCTGAATGTGGGCTTGTGAAGCCCTTTTCAATGGGAATAATGGCTGTACTGGCACGACTAAGGTCTGTACAGATAAACAAGATGAGGGAGAACTGGGTCTAATGGATGTACAGATGAACTGGCCTGGACCAGAGTTCGGATTTAACACTCACACAAACACAAAGAAAGAGAGACATACAGTGAAAGTGCGAGTACTACTGACCAGTAAGTACAACTCAAGACATGTATCCTCATTATTCACATATTCAGGCCGGCATAGGACACCACTGTCATCTCGCTTCAATGAGACAATGTAGAGAATGTAGAGAATGATGACAGACAGACATGGTATTTAGGTGAGGGATAAGTGATCAAAGTGCGTCTTCTGGTTCTAAAACATAGTATTAGTATAAGAAGTAATATTACAATTTACTTTCATTATTAATGTTAGTGTAAATTGCATACACTATTATAATATCGTTATTATTCTCATTATTGTTATAATTTTTATTTGTATTTGTTTATTTTAAAATGTAATCCATTATTAATTGGTCATAGTCTAAATTATAGAGATTACTTCACTCATTACAATGTGGGGAAAGTAACTAATTACTCTTTACTTTTAAGTAACTTTTAAAAACCAAAATGTAAAATGGGCACACACAAAATACTGTACTGTATACATGGGCTGGCAGATTTCACCAGCGGGGCCCATCAGAGGAAGACATGGCTGGGCCCTATTCCTATTCTTATTGGCAGCAAATGCAATGGCCATTGGAATTTGCTTGCCCAGGGGCCCTCTGGTGGGTTAATCCGGCCATGGTGTTATCTACAGTATATAGCATGGCCGTACCTTAGAAACCTCATGCTGGCTATGGTGAACAGACCTCCAGCCCAAATCTGAAATACACAAAAAATACACTACCAAACACATATAACACTGTACTGTATTGTTATAACATTATAAAAACAATTATTATATTAATATATATAATATGAAATGTATACCAGAGCTCCAGTGGTCAGAGGCATTATAAACAGCTTATAGGGCCGGTTGATTTCCACATAATAAAAAGGAACTAATAACATGAACTGGAACAAACCCAACAGGACAGACACAGTCTGAAAACAGGGGCGGGGTGGGGGCAGCAGGTAAAGTGACTAAAATGTCTGGTTTGTTGTTTGTAAGACACCACACACATACTGTACACATACTACAGAACATACATACATACTACATAACACAAGTAACCTTCTATTTAGATTTGACCTCTTTCTAAATAGACAGACAGAAGACAGACCCAACCAAATTCCCCTCTTCTCTAGCACACGCATTGGCGAATTGGTGAAATTCTTATTCAAGCTAGGTATAAATGTGTCCTCTATACTGTAGTTTGTAAATTGTATGTAGGCCTATCCTATGAGGTGTGCCAGTGCTGCTACATGTATCGTGGCTCTGTTTTCAGCTTGAAACTGAATTGATTAAAACTGAAACATACGTCTACAAATGTACTTTCATGTTCTATACAGCAGGTGGCAGACTTTTTCATGCACACTAAAACTTTCCCAACAGGAAATGGAATGTCTATTTTCTGCTTCGGCTCCTGTCTGAAAACTTTCCGTCTGCTGGAAACTTATAAGGTTGCCCCGATCTTATCTTATATATTTAATATTACTTTATACTGTAATCATCTGTAGCCTTTAATATGTCGCAACACGGTTATCCCGCGTGCAGAGAACTTCGTGTGCTGGCTTTGCTCTGCTGGATGTCCGTGTGTGTTTCGGGGGAGACCGTGTTTGAGAAGCGCTCGGGGTCCTCGTTCTGGACGTTTCAGGGTATGCGGAGCCTCCTGACTGACCTGGTCGAAGGAATAAAGGGCTACCTGCACAAACTGGCCGGCGAGCAGACAGTGGTGTCGGTCCAGAAGGTGTGAGAGAAGCAACGCTAAGTCTAAGTCCTGAGTCCTTTTGATTGACACCAATAGCTAATTGTGTGTGTGTTTGAGTCAACACTTTTAACAGTTGATTGAGCAACATAAAACATTATACTTCCGCATTTTACCTGTAGCCTAAGCTTTTGCTAGTGGGACAATTTCCTCGGATTGTCTTCCTTTGCGTCTCATTGTCTCACTGTCTAACTGTCTACCTCTGTCTCTCAGGCGTTCTCTCAGGTGTTGGGGATCTGGGCAGCAGGGCTAGCCAGTGGAGTCAACGTTATCTCAGACTATCTCTCCCACTTTCTGCAGGCTTTTGGACTTGGTAAATACACACAATATTAACTATATTGGCCACTCTCCTGCCTATACTCCTCTCCCTACAGCACTCCCCTTGAGTCATGTACACTTTTATGCACCGTTTTTGTATGTGCCACGGACTGATATTTTTTCACTATTTATCACTTCAAGAAACTCAGAAGTTGCACCTTTTGTCTGAATATGATTTGGCCAATATTTGGTCATTCACACCAGCAGCACTCTAGAGCTCCTCGGCAGGCAGACCAGATAGACTAGGAAGATGTTTACTTAGATTCAAGCCCAACGTGGACTTACCTGTTAATATTCTTGTACAAGATGCCTAACTCCCTCCTGGCTGTAAGTTGGTTTGGATAAAAGTGTTTCATTTCATATCTTTTAATTTGGTTGCTGTATGTCTTCCAGCTCCTCTACCTTTCAACAGAGTCACTGCAGAGGGCGTGGCCTTTGTTGTCCAGTGGGCTCTCCTGGCTCTCATTGGTTACTGGCTGATATCTCTCACTTTTTCTTTGGTTGCTTCCATCCTGAGGCGGGCCCTGAGGCTGCTGAAACTGGGCGTGGCTCTATCCCTGTTTGGACTGATCCTGAGTGACCGAAGCGTTGGTGCGGAAACGATCGCCATCCGGCTGGCCATTCTGTTGTGCTTCTGCGTCTTACTGGGCATCGGGCCTTCAAATGGTAGGGCTGTGGCAGATAAAACTTCCCATCTGGAAGAACAAGTCAGGATTCTGGAGAGAAGAGTGAGAGATATGGAGAGATGGCGAACAGAGGAGTGATGGGATGATGGAGAGATGAGATGGTAGAACGGAAAGGGAGAGGAAGGACTAACTGTGTGAGGTCTCATTGTTGGTTTCTATGCTATGTTTTATGGTATATTTGTCCATGTGCTATGCAGATATTAAACGTCACGAGACATTGTTTTTTTGTTGTGAAAATATTGGAAAATTATTTTTGTCAAACAAACTAAACATTTGACGAATTATTATGTTCTTCTCAAGAAAATTATTTTCTACAGTAAGGTTTTCTCCATTGCTCCAGATAATGTTTCCTGTCTTGGTAATTGTTATTTATACATATATTTAATTTTTTAATTGTATAATCGTTTATGTATTTGTATTTTATATAATTCCTTTTTCCAGCAAAGGCCAAGTTCCCCCACCACCCAAAAAGTCACATTTTAGAATTATGCCAATTATCAAAGTCTTGTTTTGTTAAGTAAATATTTGCACCTTTTAAATTGTGCTTGAATTTGTAATAAAAACAAAATGGTTCATTACACTGTCTGAAGGTTTAGTGTTTGTAGTGAGTTTATAGAGCCAGCACACCCACAGCTGCTACAACATGTATCTAGGAACAATCTTCTGATAGACGTCTGTACTGTATGTTTGTTAAAATTATATATTTATTTATTCTTC
Organism: Percopsis omiscomaycus; assembly: GCA_027575585.1. Taxonomy (NCBI): domain Eukaryota; kingdom Metazoa; phylum Chordata; class Actinopteri; order Percopsiformes; family Percopsidae; genus Percopsis; species Percopsis omiscomaycus. The sequence goes on along the minus strand of JAODLI010049928.1, from coordinate 12,850 downwards.
TCAGACCCCTATTTCACCATGCATATGGAAAACCTGTGGTGTCCATCACATTAAAATCAATCAAATAGTAAAATGATGTCAACAGAAGGTATGGTATTTGGTCAAACATGTTGTGATATTGGATTTTGTCAAGGTACTGCTTTTATTTTTTAGTCTAAAGTTAGAATTAAGTCAAATTATTGTTTGATGTACAACACCAATTACACTGCCTTAAATCTGTAAGCTTCCCTTGAGGGCGTCAACAAATTAATTAAGGGTGTTTGGTGTCATTTTTTAACCATGAGCGTTATAAGATTATAGTTCTAGAACCAAACATGGACTCTGGAAGACATTTGCACTTGGTGGTGCTTGGAGTGACATTTGTGTTGAAATTGCGTAATCACTAAGGGGGTCCGGGCCGGAAGTGAATGGGTCTGGTTATACCAGACTAGGGCTATGCTCTAGGAGAAAATTCCCTGGAGAAAACTTTGAGAAAAACACAGTAGTGCATTCAGTCGCATTCCCAACAAAAGAGCAGCAAAAACACATTACATAGGCTACGGCATAGGCCTAATGATAACAATACATCTTAACTAGGCCTACACACCGCCCAAAACATAAGCAATATTTTAACACGTTGTTCGCTTTAAATTGACGTAATCGTGTGTAGGTTATAGACTGTATTAGGCTAGGCCTTTATCCCAGACTAACCCAGAACTTTGATGGGCAACCGGAGCCTAAACGGGAAACTACCATTAAACCATTCAGAAAATATGTTGGTCGCTGTTTAATCACTGTTCTAAATTACATTTTGTATTATGTTAGGCGGCAGAAAATAAAAAACATTTGTCAGACCTTAAGCAGACGTTTGTGCGTCATCTCCAGAAGAGAAATAATAGGCTAACCCCCTTTCGAAAATGATATCAAAACATTGTTAAAAGGATAAAATGAGTAGGCCCTAGTGAAATGTATTTTAACCCTTTAGTCTTACGATGTACGAATTTTTTAGATTCTCGGAGATAGATGATTTAGTCTGTGGTAGAAATATGCTGTAACATATAGATGGTTAATGCCATTTTAATAGCCACTCAATAACAAAATATAATCTTAAAAATATAACAAAAACTACAGGATCCATGCCAATCAAATCCATGCCTTTATCTCCAGTCGGATATAGACTGCTATAAATGTTTCATTTTAGGTTTCAAAAAAGCTCTTAGACCAAACTGTCAGAAACAGACTCCATTAGGGGGGAATGCGGGCGTAATGTCCTCTAGTGGGACCTGTACTCACAGCCCAGCACTGTGCAACTCGATTGGCATTCGCCAGAGAACACCAGAGTTGTCAGGTCTGCTATTGGCGCCCCGTTCTCTTCACAGATGAGCACCGAGCACATGTGACAGACGTGAAAGAGTCTGGAGACTGCCTGCAACATCATTCAGCATGACCGGTTTGGCAGTAGGTCAGTGATGGTCTGGGCAGGCATTTACTTGGAGGGTTGCACAGACCTCCATGTGCTAGCCAAGGGTACCATGACTGCTTTTACGTACCAGGATCAAATCCGGAGACCCATTGTCAGACCTTACACTGGTGCAGTGGGCCCTCGGTTGCAGGACAATGCCCAGCATCATGTGACCAGTGTGTAGGCAATTCCTGGATGACGAAGGCATTGATGCCATTTACTGGCCCTCACGTTCCCCAGAGCTGAATCCAATTGAGAACCTCTGGGATTTTGTGTATTGTATTGTATTGGTGCATCCGACGCCACCAAGTAGTGCCACAGACTCTTCAGGAGTTCACTGATGCCCTGATCCAGATCTGGGATCCAGATCCCCCAGGACAACATCCGCCATCTCATCAGTGCATACAGGCACGTGGGGGCCATACACACTACTGAGTCACGAGTTGCCTTGATGAATTTCATGCAAGTTGGAACAGCCTGTGATTTCAATTGTTTACTTTGATTATTTATTTATTTTTAATTTAGCCCTCAATCGGTTGGTCATTTTGTTCTCAACGAATTACACAATGTACAGTAAACATTTTGATCTTTAATATATTTCTTTCATTGAGATCCGATGTGTGATTTCAGGGTTCCCTTAACATTTTGGAGCAGTGTATTTACATTTCCTGTGTCATCTATTTTATCTTAACATTGTATTTATACATGTATAAATATATTTAAGAGGAGCTTATAATATGGATCTACATGCACATGTACAAAAGATTAGATGCACAATATCTTCAAATCTTGAGTCCCACAATTCAGACCAGACCAACCTTCAGATCAGGCTCAGCTTTCACACATGTAAACCATCATCTAGGAAGGTGGGGTAACAAAGTGTTTGTGTTTTCAGTGGTGAATGTCCTCAGCAATTTTCTCAGTATGAAAGATCCGACACATCATTTTGGGACAGTTTTGGGATGTCCCAAAACTTCCTTCAATTAAATGAAGACAAAACAGAGGTGATTTATTTGCCAGCAAAGAATAGAGGCTTAAGGTTACTGCTCACATGGACCCCAGCGCACTTAAAGCAATGGACCAGGTTAAAAACCTTGGGGTTTTACTTGACTTTGATCTTAGCTTTTCCAGTCATGTAAGTGGTTAGAAAAATCGTCCATTTATCATCTCAAGAATACAGCCAATCTTCATGTGAAAACGTAGCATTGACGACTGCAATGGTATTCTAGGGTTGCTAGGGAGTGGTCGGCCAGTAGTGACCATGGTCAGAACCAAACCTGGTGAAGCAGCTTTTAGTCATTATCCTGCATCTCTGGAACCACTTTACTGATGATCTTGGAGGTGCCCTAACCCTAGAAATGTTTTAATCTAGAGTCAAAACTTTACTTTTTTAAAGGCCTTTAGTTGATTGATTAATTTGGTATCGCAATTAGGGCCCCTTTTTAACTTTTTTTAAAATATCTTTTATTCTGTTGTATTCAATTGTATTTTATTTTTGTTTTAAATTTTCTTTCTAAATGTCTTATCTTAATCAATTGTCTTTATATTTGTTGAATTGCCATGAGTATGAAATGTGCTTTATAAAGCTGCCTTATCTTGCCTTACAGCAATAGTCCAACATCCAACTCAAGTCACACCTTTTAATTTGTTGCCATGTTGCTACACCTTGTGTTGAAACAATATCAAATTGGGTAGAAAAATAGAAGTAAATCTCTAACAATTAAAATCTAAGGAATCAGATATAAGCTCTGGTTTTTCACCATAAAACGATCATCCTTCACTATGTACAATCTAGTCAGTCCCTAATGATATTCATCTGTCTGGCTTATAGTGTCCCCAGAAACCCAAATGTTTTAAATATACTTTAACTGTGCACATTGCTATTATGAGAGTTAGGGCTGTAGGAGCTGCATGGGGAAGAGTAGGTTAGCCTACCATACACTCAGCCCTCTGGTGTGGAAGGGGCACAGGATCTTTTGAGTTTACTGTATATGTAATAAAGATAGATGGCTGGATTTGAGCTGAAGGAAATTCTTGCTGTCTGACGAAGGACAGGATGCCACAGGAACAGTGATTGGCACTTCATGTTGTTTGCAATAATGTTCAACCACCACACACACACACACACACACACACACACACACACACACACACACACACACCCTTCAAGATAAATAAATACCAACCTGCCTTAACAAAAAGGACTACAGGACTACACACTCAGAGAAACACAAATATTTCTACCTCTACATTGAAATGTTTGTTCCATGTTAAAAACGTTTCCATCTGCTTTTAAAGTGCTACTCTCTGTGAGATAATCCACATTCAATAACACGTAAGGTTGGCTTCAGGCAGCTTGTAGAAGGGTTTACAGAGAAAATAAAGAGGGTCTTTTGCTGGACGGTGTCTTTGTCCTCAGAAAATCGAGAAGGGTCTCTGTCCACTCTCAGACATCCACAACCATCTTCTTGTGTATGTCGAGTCCCCCAACCACCTTAAGCACAAATAAAAACACATACATGAGAGACATTAGAGAAACAGAGTAGAAGATATGCCTTTTAGTGGGAATTAACTGCTCAATTGCCTCATTACTTGAACACATTTTTTTCAGTCATTTCGAATAATTAATGAATAACATTTTATAATAAATAGCTTCCTGGTTGAACGTACCAAACAGAACTCTTCGAACGATATCCTGCCATCGCCGTCTTTGTCTGCATTTATGATTGTCTTGTCTACAATCTGCTGCAGCTGTGTGTCCTTCAGGTTGCTTCCCACCATCATTTTGAGGACCTGAAAGAGCTCACCGTTGGATATGTAGCCATCTTTGTCCATGTCATAGATCCTGAAGGCAACTGACGTAAACACACAACATGGGGGACATTGTTAATTTGATTATTTTGTGGTAATATGATAACATTTCACATAATTTGTTTTTTATACCTATGTATAGTTAGAGTCATTTATGTTATATTATAAACATAATGCATGCACAGTTTTCTGGTAAAGTTATGGTTGCTACCTACAACGCAATTTCTGCTCCTTGTCACCTTTAACACTGAACTGGGAAACTCCTTCGATGAATTCTGCCAAGAGGGAACAATGTATCAAACCAGTTTAGTACAAATATATTTGTCCTCATTTCAAAGCCCTCAGTTTCAGTAGAGGGTTTAGGGGTTGTCACTTTCCTGGGTAAAATGTGGGCTTGTAAATCCTTTTGAGTTCAACTGGGATTAAGGAGTGAACATTGCACTGGAAATGGAATTGTTGGGTTTACACATAAACCGATAGAAGAGGTTTTACCTTTGAAATCAACCTCTCCGTTTCCATCTGTGTCGAAGATATCGATGACTCTCTGGACCAGCGGGTTCTGCTGGAGCTCCGGCAGAGACATGAACTCCTCTACACTGAGAGAGCCTGAGTTATCCAGGTCGAGTTTCTTAAACCGCTTCCCTAGCCTCTTAATCTCATCAGCATCGACTGGACAGAGACACAGAAAGAGAGAGAAAGAGATAGAAACGGATAGGAAAGGAAAATAGAGAGATATTAATACAGAAACAGTCTGTATTAATATAGGTGGCAGGCTTAGGGTGATCAACCCCCAGCCAAAGGTTGTTGGTTGTTTAAGGTTGTTGGTTCAATCCCCGACAGGCCCGGTCTATCTATAAGCATTGAGCACGATGCCTAACCCCACCTGCTCCTTAACATTTATAACTATACTCACTTTGGATAAAGGTGTCTGCGAAATGACCTAAATGTTTCTAAACTGTTACACCAAATGTAAGATTCAATGTTTTATTGGTCACATGCACAGACAGAGCAGCAGCAATAAATGTCAGTGAAATGTTTGGTCGTAGTGCACACTTGATAATCAACAAAATATAAAGCAAATAAAAAATATAATAAGAGAATATATATATATACACACACACAGTATATATACACACCACAGTATATACTCTTTTAAAATGTTTACTTACTGTATATTTTGTTGATGTGCACTATATACATAATACAATCACTCATTGTGCTTAGATCTGCCAGCCTTCTTGTTAACATCAGGTATAAATCTTTAGAGCTCTTACCTGGTTTCTTTTGCGTGCCAGCCATGTCTGTGTCAAGAGTTGTTGGTCTCTGTTAGACCACAGGAGGGTGAACCCTGAGCGAGCAGAGCTCTAAACCTAATATGATGTAATGTGGTCATGTGATCCCACGTTCCACATTAATCCCAGCTAATAGCCGCTAATCAACATGAAGCAGGGGGCAGGACCCTAAAGTATGTTCGTATGCTTGTGTGAAGGCCAGTGAAATGGAACTGGGAATTTAGGTCAACATTACTTGACCTTATTCTCTACATGATCTTCTTCTTCTTGTTTTGGCTTTGTAGCTTAGTAACACCATCCTGATTATGCAAGTTCCACGATTTGTTCCGCTCTGCATAGCAGTCTGAAAACTCTCTGGTCATTTGTCATACACTGGGTTCCAATAACTGTCAATCAACTCATTAGCAGATGATTGGACCACCTTCAGCTAATGAGAACAAATGGTTAATGGTGATTTTCAAAAGCAGGTGCTATCTTATGTTTTGACCACCTCCAACCAATAAGAAAAAGAACGTGGGAATCATTTTCCGAACACAGGCATTTAATTGCTGACGGCACAAACTACCCACCTGGATGCTGACTGAGTCTGTAACTGACTCACAAATGGTTTTAAATTGAGAGTTCCCAGATTGATGTGCAAAGTGAATGTCGTAGAGGTAAAGTCTGTAAGTCAAGTCAAGTTAGGTTTATTTATATAGCCCTAATTCACATTAGAGTCTCAAAGGGCTGCTAGGACCCACAGTTCACATGTAAACACCCCCATACCTAATCCTCCCATTGGACAAAAAAAAAAACACTTGGGGGGGAAAAAGATCTCCTGAAGAAATCTTGGGAAGAGACCACAGAGGGAGTACATTCCTTCCAAGCTGACTAGGATGCAATAGGTGCCGAGTGGGCAGCAGCATTAGCAAAATCAAAATGGTTTTATCAGGCTAGTGCTAGGCTAGAGCTGTAAAAGCTGAGATTTGCTGAAGCCGAATTAGCTTCACAGACTATTTGAATGCACTAGAATACTCACTGGTATCACTCAGTTGAAAAGACTTGTGATATTCAAATGGAAATATAGGCTACAGGTATACAACAGAATATGCCTTGAAAAGACCAACACCAAATTTGGAAAAACGAGGATTATGAGTGTGGATGTACTGTAAATGTAGTGAATGGCAGTCAAGGTCTATCTCTCTCCCAGGCAGATTGAGTAAATATGCATCAATGTTTCACATATGATCCATCCAACATCGCTTCCACTAATACTGTGCAGTGAGGAGACATCCAGAAATCCTACTTACAGTGGGAGCACATATCCAGTGAGTAGCTGGCCTCATTTCCCTGAAGAGAAAGGAGAGGAGCGTGAGTGAGTCTGAAACTAAGTGTTCAACATTACACTACAGTTATCAACATCTTTGTAAATATTATGACACATACAGTTGTATGTGTCTGATACTAGATCCAGTAACCCTGCAGGTCACTAGTTAAACAATGAAAGTCCAGTTTATCTACACAATCCTTGTTCCAGTTTCCACTTCAGACGTCAGTGTTTGGCACAAGAAATGAATGACACACACCTACAACTGTAACCCTACAACTGGGATGGTACATAAAAGAGTTAAATCTTGCATGATTTATGAGTGGAGTTGACTGAATATCTTTGTTTATTTGCTTTCGTGAAATTTCCACAGATGATTGCTTCCAGATCAGCCATACAGAGACCACCACCGAATCGATTATTTTACATACTGTATCTAACCAAGGTGAGATGTAATAAACAACAGTCAAACCTATTGCTAAACATATTGTTGTTGTGTTGTTTACAGGTTGGAAGAAAGGAACCCTTTTTCAATTCAATTTGGAAAATAAAACTTGTAGCAGCTCAACAACATGACTTTTTTTAAGACAAATCCAAAATCTCACACTGTGACCAGCTATTATAAATATACGGTTGCTGTATGTAAACGTTAAAGACTAGGTATGTGGAATGGTGCAGTATTGGCTTTTAGAGAGCCTTTTATAAACGACATGATTTCTGTTATGTATTGGCGCAGCGAGCAGCAGCTCTGTAGGCCTACGGATGCCGCCGCGGTGGCGCTGCAGTCTATTTCGGTTGCAGCGCAGAGTCGCTGCTGCAAGACAAAACAGAACCAGGTCGGCCACGGTTTGAAAAATAGGGATGTCCGGGGGCGGGAGATGCGGATGATTAGTCAGGGGTTTCGGTTTAGTCAACATTAGGCTACACACAGGCTATAATAAACAAACGGTTTGCCTACTAGGCTACTAATATTGACAGGCTACCGTAAAAGCAGTAGACCTATATTTTTTATTATTTTTATCAATGGCGTTGTGTGACACGTTGGCTAACCTAATGAGCCAAATATTAAATAAATATCGTAGCCTTCATCATGCCTTTAGGCCTATTCCCGACGCTGTAGCCGTAACGATCATTGTTGTTGTCTTACCGAATGGTATGCTGCCTGCCTGCTCACACACAAGAAACCTGATGCAGTGCTGCCAGCTACGTGCGTAAATTCAATTGCTAGAAATGTTGACGATACAAGGGGTGCGCCTGCGCTCACGCCCTCTCATGACAAGTAGGGCCTATAAACTGAATTAATCATGCAATCGTCTCGGAGAAGTTCTCAACCGTTGATTTTTTTATCCAGTTTTTGGAATTTGTGTATTTACCTTCGAATTTTATTTTTAGCTTTAATAAAAGGACCGATGTCCGGACCGGTGACCTCATATCTTGCTGCGTACGGGCATGAACCGAACTGACAGCTACTGACAAGGCCTGCGTGTGGCAGGTCTGACATCTAAACGACACAACAGGCTGTCCACATTTCAACTCATATTATTATTATTTTTTTAAACATAAAAATCTTACTTACCATCCTGGCGCCTTGAGATTTGGAGCAAAGTCGTGTGTTGTATGTGGCTGTCTGCCTCTGTCGCTTTCTGACTGCGCGAAGAAGAGCGAGGGTTTACTGCATCCTACTGCAAAGGGAGAGAGAACGGTGGAAAGAGAGCAGGGAGATGAGCACATTGTACTGTAGCCGAGGCTACATCCGGGTAGGCTATATCCTACTCCTTCGCTTCCCCCACCGTGGCGTCAGCAGAGAACATCAAAAACAACCAATAATTATTTTCCTGAGCTTCATTTCACATGACATCTTGGCATTGGCTAACTATTATATTATTTCGATGTTCTTGACTAAGCGGTCTTAGACAAATTAGTAGGGCCTAGGTTATAGGCCTAATAGGCTACGTAGGCTATTTATAACAGTGAGAATTCATCGATAAATAAACGACCGATATTTGATCTTATCAACAGGCCTACTCTTGTCACCACCATGTGACACGTTGTTGTGGTTTCAGAGAAATGATCGATGCCGTTATCTGCTTGTAAATCGTGTAGGCCTATAATAACCGATCTAACAGCGTATTTATGCACAGTGTAGCCTGTTTTGTTAATAATAGCTATATTTTATTGATGGTGCTCATATAGCCTAATTTTTACAAAACAGGTTTCAGTAAAAGCCATAATAATGTAATATTATATATAATTGATTGTAATATTATAATGGGGAATGGGGAACTAATTACACACACCTGGGACTGATACAAATACAGAGTCAGGGGACTCTTAAAGAGGGCAGAGCAGAGTGCAGGGAACGGGTAAACGACGCAAACGCCGCCGATAGCCATGTGCGTTTCATTTAAACATGGGGGGGACACATTAAGGGGAGTCTGGGGGTCCTCCCCCATGAATTGTTGAGCGTCCAACACTTCATTTCTTACATTCTGGCTAATTATTATGCAGAATTTGTGCCTTTTCTGTTGGGCCTTTGGTTATAAGAGGTATTATACGCATAGAAGCAGTTGTAACCCGTGACTGTGCGCTTATGGCTATCTAAATTAATGGGGAGAGAGCCATAACTTCACTTTCAACGGTCACCAGGACATAAAAAAAAACTTAATGTTTGGTGACTTTGCCCCCAAATAAGGTTTACAGCTTGATTTCCCGCAGGTTATAGGTTACTTCTACTAAGCATGCGCAAGGTCAGTGCAACACACAATTGTTATAAAGCAGACGATGGCGGTTGTATGCACAGGATATGTGCATATAACCGCCATCTTTGGCGTTATCCCATTGAATTATATTCAGGATTCTTTAAGTGGTCCGTCTCTTCTATAATGTCTCTGGTTATATGGCATTGACTGGAGGCTGTACAAGTACTTCAACACCACCTACTGGGCGAAAGTGGAGGCATACGGAATAGAGCGTATATATGGCAGAGGATGTGAGAGAGCTCAGGTGGCGGAATGCCGAAATGGAGATAATTTGTATTGAGGGAGGCCATGCTGTAGAGACTGGCAACATTCAGGATGCAGCCATGCAGCCCTGGCAGCCTCTGGGAGAGAAGTCTGTGCTGCAAAATGCTGACTCCAGAGATTCAGTACATTCAGTACATGACTCAGATAGGGGTCAACCTTCAGTATGACTTACCAAACTCTGGTGTCACGCGAGATCCATTATTAACTGCCAAATGTTTGGAATTCTCAACTGTGCAATTTTATGGGGAGGGATAGTCTAGTGGTCTGGGTGTTTGACTCCCAGCCAAAAGGTCATGGGTTCAAGCTCCGGAGTTGGCCTTCCTGTAAGCATCATTGAGCAAGATGCCTTGTAAGTTGCTTTACATAAATTACCTAATTGTAATTTATCTTGTCTTGATACATTGTGAGAAAATACAGTCTCCATAGGGGCATTATACTAGATTCTTTACTAGGGCCAAGATTTATCCTGGACTGGCAGGATAATACAAATTATGATAATAATAGTTAATTGTTCAGAGGTTTGATGAACAATTAAAGGTACACAACTCTATCGCACTATAGTGCCTTCAGAACCCCATCCCAGTCTGTTTAAATGCATAGGGGGTCTGCACTCCTGCCATAATTCATACATTCAAACTCAATTTGTTCAACATCATGAAATATATTAGGTTTTTGTTAGGTTAGGTGTGATCCAAACAAATTCTAATATCGAATCATTTCTGCTTGTTGTTTGACAGCCACACTTACTCACCATCAACATCCTTAGGACTGTATAAACATGCACAATTTAATTTTATTAGCCTGCATTTTTTCATGTTTGTCTCACTATTAAGGTTTAGTGTTGAAGAAGAAATAACGGAAATGCAAACTCTTTGTATTTATGTGATTTATAATGTTTGCGTGCTTTAGTCTTTTTATTTTTTATACTTCAAATGCTGGAGACATTTACTGAATGTTTTTCTGTTTCCTGCCAGCAGATGACACTAAAGTACAACATTTTCCTGTTTGGACAAAAGGGATGAGTCGCTCTTATAAACACTGTTTTTAGGTTTTAAGTTAAGACAATGAACTGCTTATTCGGTTTGGAACAGGGTTCGTCTAAAGCAATACATTTATTAATTAGGTTAAGATATGTAAATTCAGATTAGGGCTATGAAAGTAGCCAAAATAACAGACACACTTTACTTTACGTAATTAACACACTGACACAGATAACCCTAAAAAATAACCTTGTACTGTAGTAGCCTAATAAATAAAGGATATTAGAAGTGGGAAATAATTTGTTCTGGTGGATACATTCTTCCGATTTCCCAAAGTATTTAAATGTGAACCAGGGATTGGATCGATACAGTGGGAACACTGGCCATCTTTTCTATCTCAAATCTCCATCATTTGTATATCTGTGTGTGTGTGTGTGTGTGTGTGTGTATGTATTTTGGCCTCTACCTGAAGTGTTGTGTGTGACGTCTGCTATCACGGAGGGGGAGGGGAGCGTGGGGGTCCTGAATTAAGGAAGTCGTTCTCCTCCTCCCTCCCCCTTCTCACGTGTCTGTGCGAAGCATACAGCTGTGGAGAGGAGGGGAGAGCCAAGTGTTCCTTCTGCTTAACCAGGTGATTTCAGTTACAGGGACTAGGCTAATAACTGAAATCACCTGCAAGAGAACAAGCAGGAAAACCTGGCATGTCTTTTACTCTCTGAAGTTGGACTTACCCCCCTCTGACGGTCGTTTTGGCCTGCCGCGGACAGTCAACTTGACCAGAGATAATATAGCAACAGGAATTACTTGATGGACCGAATACACTCGTCTCACTCTCGCCGCAGTGTCAAAATGACGTCATCACATGTCTCTGAGACGCACATCGTACCTGCTTCTCCACTGATTTCATCTTAGACAAGTCGCCGGCGAAATGGAAGGAAGTTATGGTCAGAGGAAAAGGAAAGGTGGAGCAGAGAGGGAGAGCATTAAAGAGAAAGGCCCTTGCCACAGACGCAGCTAAATGCTGCAAAATAAGGGCTGTTTCACGCAAGCTACGCGGACACAGTTATAAACGCAAGGCTCACGCACGTATTTTTAGTAGGCTAAAGAACTTATTTATGTCTAGGCTGTGGTAGAAAAGCAAATGCTACTGAAGAGAAATGCGCAATTTTGTTACTGCAGAATTAAATTATTCATTAATACATTCACTAAAAGGTATGTGGTGTTGGTGTATGTCATTAAGAGGTCAACATTGCTTCAATGAACATACATACACTGTAGGTCATTACCTCAATTAACATAGCCTAGAGTAACCATGAAGACATGTTTATCCATCACTTACTAATTATTATGTTCAATTTTTCAAAAGCCTCTCACAATGTTCAATGATTTAAGGCACTGTGGATTTTCAAGCAACCAAAACATGAAAGGCTAGAACGCAATCACTATATCGCACTCCTGTTATCTGCGACACAGTAGGCTACATTATTCCCATTAGCGTCCGTATCAAAAACGCGAAATCACACTTGCGCTTGCATCGCGTTACAAACATTTGGACAGCACAATTAGCTACACAATTTGCTACGATAAGTGGGTGAGACGTGAGCGGCGTTGTTTACTTCACATGCTTGCCTGGGTACTTTGCTTGTACCATGGAGGATTAAAAAGTATACCCACTAGGGGGCAGATTAGTAGCGTTAATATCCGAGGACGTGCACAACCAACGCTCCATAGGGTAGCCATCTTGAGAATGCGTGGTTAAAAGCAAAATTATCTCCAACTTAAATTCTCACGAAATCCCAAAATAAACACCTGTGGGATCAACAACTTTTCTATAATAATCAGTTGTTATACAGAACGTCAATGCTTGTATGTGTGTGATTTAGACGTGTGTGTGTTTGTGTATGCATGTGTGAAAATCTCCAATTAAAGGGCCAGTGTGTAGTTTTTAGTGACATCTAGTGGTGATTGTTGCGAATTGCAAACAGCCAGTCACTCAC
>JAODLI010049897.1:0-16629 GCA_027575585.1 Percopsis omiscomaycus | reverse complement strand
GCTCCATGTAATAGCACCATGTATCCCCTACCTGCTCCATGTAATAGCACCATGTAACCCCTACCTGCTCCATGTAATAGCACCATGTGATTGTAAATCGCTTTGGATTAAAAAGCGTCTGCTAAATGACCATTAGTACTAGTACTGCGATTGATATATATATATATATATTGATATAATACTAGTACTAGTACTGCGATTGATATATATATATATATATATATTGATATATTATTAGTACTAGTACTGCGATTGATAATTGCAATGAATAAGATGTCTGCCAGATGAGCACGATCCAAAAGGTGTATTGGCTACCACCATAGTCCCTTCTCCTGTGCCATAGCCATTGTCTGACTCCTGCTGCAAGCTTAGCTCATTAACCTTTCTGGTCTCCCTGCTTTGATATGAGGATATCATGTGGTCAGTAAAGGGCATGTTAGGCGGGGTCAGGATCTCACCCTGCGGACACACAGGAGGATTATGAAGTCAAGGAGTCTGACAGCCTTTTTGTGACAGTATGTGTTCAGTGCAGTGTGTGTAGGGGATAATGAGAAATAATGAGAAAACACTCACTTTTAGGTCCGTTATCATCACTAGACTCTTGATATCTCACAGTCGGTTTGGCATGGCACCTCTGCAAGAATTAGTAGCTGATATGGCCTGTGCCGTGTGTTGAAATACATTTTCCAAATCGAGTGAGGTTGAAATTTGAAAAGCCTCAAAAGCAGAGCATACAAATAGCAAAGAGGCATCTTGGCAGACGACATAATGACCTGGGCTCTTTAAACATACTCAGTCATGTAACCTTGCCGTGTGTGCGCGCACGTGTGTGTGCGCACGTGAGCAGCGTGCGTGAGCAGTGTCTGCAGCAATACAGTTTAATCTCCAGGTACAGCCGAGCCCCAGGGGAGTTCAAAGAGACAGATCTCATATCTCATAAAGTGAAGATTTATGGAAAAAATGAAGATCTATACCTCCACCGTGTAGCACTAATAGCCCCTGAACAGCCTCATGTGCACCCAACACACATCCCTCTTACGCATGTGCTGGCAGACAGGATGTGGTCACAAAAGGAATTAGAGGGGCTATTCCTTTCCTCCCGATGCAGGCATAAAACGGGCACATGATCGATACCGCTCTGTCAAACCCTGGCTGTCCTCACCGGGGTTGCATACCAAACAATCTCTGGGTATGCCAAGCTAGGCAACGTTGGTCTTGAAGCTACAATCTCAAATGTTTTCATACAAATGAAACAAATGGCTGCTTATGGCTGATTGAGGTAATAGTTAAAAACAACATTTATAATAATAACTATTCGGTCTACTGTCCGTTCACACAAACCTTTTCATTTGCCGTTCTAATATTTGTTATAATCTGGTGTCTAGGTGGGACATACATCAAGCGATACACAGGTAGTTAAACAGTGATGGGTCCACCAGAGATTACACAGAACTAAAGAGTGTAGAAGCAACTCCAATGGTCCACGTGCTGTCTGTATAATGTTTGGTCTTGAAGTTACCACTGACTGTAGCGGTTGCCAAAATATAACATACTGTAAAGTTCAAAATCGTAGCTATAAAGGTCTCTTTATATATTAATGTAATAATGTAATAATTGTTTGATGAGAATTGGTCAAATTACCAGACTGTCAACAGGGGAGCGTGATAAAACATTTTATAACAAAAACTCTAGACTAGCTCATTTTTTCCCCCATATAAATCCACAAACAGGTTGTGTATACATTAGAGCCCAACCAATATTGGGTTCACCAATATGATACTCGGATTTGATAACTGATATATCAGCCGATACTATTTGTTTTTTTCAATGAAAAACATGTCACTGCATACAGAAAATTTTAAATTATAAGCTGCTACAAGCTGTAGCTCCCTCTTAGCTTCGATCAAGTTAGTCCACTTCGGCCGTAGTTCTGGTGGGGAGATTGTGTCTTTAAAGGATTTTGCTGATTTCTGCTTAATCTAATTCTACCTTGGTCAGACAATGACCAACTTTTACAAAGATGTAAATTAGAGATGGGAGATTAAAGTCTTTTTAAAGATTCAAATCACTTCACTCTCACTCTCAAGTTCAATAAAAGGATTTGATTAAAAGACTCCTTCACCAAGTTGTTCAGTGACTTTTCTGGTTTCCCAAAACGTCACGTCACTCACGGCCATGATGCCCTGTTCTCGTTCAATGAATGAGTCACTCGTTCACTGAGCGATACAGTACATTCTTGCTGGTGTTCAGACTTGAAACAGCATAGCGGTCAGTTAGTCAAGTGACTCGGTCAGTTCTCCCAACCAATGACATGGCCCTAAATATGCCCACGGCCGCCTCCAAAACAGACACTTTTTCTTTTAAAACTAGGAAAGCCGTAGCAGAGTTAATGCAGTCAAACGCTAACAAGCGAGAGATATCTTGAATAATAAATCAGTGCACGGCGTTGAACGAAACATTCAATTCACCTAATTCAACCTTTGAACAAATCATTCATGACCTGCATGCATACTACAACACGCATCTAACTAGACCCAGAATAGAATTCACACACGTCAAGCTGTAAGACAAAGATTAAAACACCGTAGCCCTGTTTACACAGCGTTGAAAAATCATTTCTGAGAGATTGCAATATTCTATTATGTGACTCATCACTTGCCTGGTTAGGCTCGGAGTATAGGTGTTTTTAAAAGCAGGTCTTTGCTCAGACAGGGTCGATGAATAGCAGAAAGATGTGGCGTGGGCCCAGCCGGGGTTCAACTGCCCCCAATTCAAGCTAATGTTACGGCAGGGTTGAATTGTGGAGCCCTGAGAGCCCAGAGTTACATGAGAAAGGGTGAAGGGCTGGACGCCACTTAGGCCTAATTGTCTTTACGTGAGAAAGGGAGAGAGCTCTGGCCTCTCTCCCCAAAGAACGCCTGCCCACCACTCTAACGAGTGCCTGTCTGGGCCGCCGCTGTACAATGCACAAACTGTTGCTTCATAGGGCGCCCTTGGTTTGAAAATGCAATGGCCCTCCTCCGGAGCAGTCTGCAGGCGTAGAAGTGTGCTTGAACCCTGATTGTGTGATTGGCTCTGGCTCTGGATGATTGGATGACGCTCGCAGGATGTTTGCTCAGGGGGCACTTGAGCAGAATGGCCTGACCATGCTCCCCAAGTCAGGTCTTACGTAGGAAACACGTGATGATGTGGAGCAACACTGGCCTCGCGTTCGGTCAATCTTGTGTGAGACCTCCGCGTGGGACCGGAGCTTTACATGGAGCTTTACATGGAGCTTTACATGGAGCTTTACATGGAGCTTTAAATGGAGCTTTACATGGAGCTTTACATGGATCTTTACATGGAGCTTTACATGGAGCTTTACATGGATCTTTACATGGAGCTTTAAATGGAGCTTTACATGGAGCTTTACATGGAGCTTTAAATGGAGCTTTAAATGGAGCTTTAAATGGAGCTTTACATGGATCTTTACATGGAGCTTTAAATGGAGCTTTACATGGATTTTTACATGGAGCTTTAAATGGAGCTTTACATGGATCTTTACATGGAGCTTTACATGGAGCTTTACATGGAGCTTTACACACACTGTAGAAAACAGCCCAACAACCTAAACCACCTGGTTGAGGCAAACCACGCACGGTGGGTATGAACAAAGGCCAACTGCAGGCTATACATTGTATTCCTGCAATACCTTTAGTCACCAAACCCGGTGGAGGGTTCCAAATGCACGTTCTGCTACTTAATGCAATGATTTCAGATCCCACGTACAATCAGGTCGTTTAGCAGACGCTTTTCATCCAGAGCGACTTACAGTGAGTACTTTACACGTATTACAAGTACTTTACAAGTATTAAGGAGCAGGTAGGGGTTAGGCATCTGACTCAAGGATGCTTACAGGCAGGCCGGGCAGTTCGAGTCGACCACCCTAGACGCTAGTTAGGCTCATCTAGAGTTATTCCTCAATAAGTCTCAAAAGTGTCTCGTACTTTCTTCATTTCCTGGCATCAAGATGGGTAGACCAATAAGGCCACGGGCCAGTTGGTTTAGTATTACAATCTGTTTTCCCTCCAGGCTACTGCTGTAAAACGTGAAATGTTTCCTCTTGATGTCTCTTATGTTGAAAAGGCAATCACCCTGTTTAGGCAAAACATTCAGGCGAAATCAAATCATAGAATTGGCTTTGAGGCTGATTATTTGACTGCTCTCTCCACCCTAAGCTTTCAGAGGACTGGACTGCCTTCGACGAGTGTTTGCACCCATCAGATGGGGACATTTGGGCGTCTTGGGAATACAAAAGCACCGCTGCCTCCTTGCTTTGTGCAACAGTGCAGTGCCTACATTGTGACAGAGCTGGTTCCTATGATGCATAACAGTGTCTTGACATACAATCTGGACACTTTCCTACCAAACTATAAAACTGAAGGGAGCCCTGGAAATTAAACAGCCTCAAATATTTTCATACACACAGATTTGTGCCAGATTTGGCCCCTTCGGCACTCGGGAACGTCCAGTGCAGTGGTTCTTAACCTTGTTGGATGTACTGAACCCCACCAGTTTCATGTGCGCATTCACCGAACCCTTCTTAATGTTGTGTGATCACCTGCAGCCAATGATGGCCATGGGGGGCGTGTCATCACGAATCATATGAGCTGGGTGTGTCTTATCCTCCGCCGAACCACTAAGACTGACTCACCGAACCCCTGGGGTTCGATCGAACCCAGGTTAAGAACCACTGGTCCAGTGAAACCGTGAGTATAATTGCGCTGAGGAGTTTGGCACAGTGGAACGAGACCCTCTGCAGGAGTTCCTTTAATGGCCACTTGAGGCTGGCTCCAAAAGCGAGTCAGTCCCTATAGACGCCCATGTTAAAATGTCCATCTTTACAGCAGAAATAAACATGTTTACAGCCTGGTACAAAAAAACGGTTTTGGTCTCTATAGCTAGTTTCTCCGTTCATGACAACTGTACGGGGGGGATTCTTATATAACTCATCAGTTGAAATTATATTAAGCCATCAATGTATCCATTCATTATACATAGCCGGGAGTCAGCCGGGAGTCAGCCGGGAGTCAGGCGGGAGTCAGACACTGCCAAGATGGCGACGGCCAGAGCCAGCACACTTGGAGCTTCAAACCCGTTCTTCAGAAACTCTATGGGTGACGTCAGGGAGGGTTTGTCCACTTATTAGTAAGTGGACAAGTAAATCAACAAGGAAAACTGAATGATTTGTTTCTTCTTTTTTTTTTCAAAAGAGTGCTACTTTTTAATATGCTTTTTGCTGAGGGGATTAGAAACGTCAGCGTGCAAACAACAGGGGCCAGAAGGAAGGAAATATGAAAATATTCCAGTTAGGTAAAATAACTTTACATACGATTTTCTAAGTGCTTGAACTGAAGGGTAATCAACGCTTCACTCTTCTGACGAGTGCAAAGGAAATGACAATGCACATAATGCTTGTCTATCTATCCTTTGCTTGGGAGGAGAAAAACCTCCCGTAGGAAATATGTGGGACATTAAGTACATGCATTTACTGAGGCGTCTCTTAACAGCAAAGAAAAATGATGGCCTTGACAATCTGTTGCTATACCAACAGCCTGAATTTGTATTCAGAGCATTTCAGAATGTATTAGTAATTACTTCAAAAGGTGTGTGTACTGAAGTGTCCGAATACACTGAATAGTGTGTAGGATTACTGTAGGCGTGCTTTTAGGAGCGTGTGCCTGCACACAAAGATTAGCGAGCAACAGCTGATGGCTTTAAGATACACTGATGAAACGAGCAGATAGAAGGGTTTGGGCAGCAGGTCTGCCCGCAGTGTGGACGACACCGGGCTAACCCACATGCGTCTGGGGGCATAGGGGAATAACCTGCAGCGTGAATGTGACGGTCTCTACGCAGGGAGAATATTGCTATCACTTTTAATTCATTATCCACACGGAGCAGGAGAGTCTAGTAGTCTGGGTGGTTTGAATCCCAGCCGGAGGGTCATGGGTGCAAGCCCCAAAGCATCCTTGAGCAAGACGCCTAACCCCCCCCATCTGCTCCTTGTAACTGTACTCGTCGTACGTTGCTTTGGATAAAAGCGTCGGCTAAATGTCCTAATTGTATATCTAGAGTTGTACTTCTTTAGCAGGACTGAATGACTGACCGGAATCTTGTGTGGTTATTTTTGTATTTATTATTAAAATAACACGAGGGGCGTTTGCACCAGCACCGCCAGGGATAAAGGGGCACATGACTCATGATTACTAATTCTCTTCACAGCTCTTGTAATAAATAAAGCCATGGGAGGTTGTTTTTGTTTCCATCAGAAGGCAGGCTACCAATAGGCAATTATAGCATGAATTTTGCTTTTTCAACACACTGGGTCTGGGAGCCAGTCAAAGAAAACCCCAGGATTGAATTAGAAACATCAGATTAAATGTATTAAAGGAATGGAGAGTTGAATTGAATAGTAACATCAAACTGACTGATCA
Source organism: Percopsis omiscomaycus (assembly GCA_027575585.1). NCBI lineage: Eukaryota > Metazoa > Chordata > Actinopteri > Percopsiformes > Percopsidae > Percopsis > Percopsis omiscomaycus. Next base: position 10,153 of record JAODLI010049897.1, on the reverse strand, counting down.
AAATATGATATCAAAACTGGGTGCTGGGGGCTGGGAGACATTTTGACGTGGACCTTATTTTCTCTTCCCAACCACGGCGATCCCTTTCTGACCTAAATCAAATTGAATAATTCAGTTTAATGTTCCGAGGATGTCCGCTGTCAAGGATGTGCTATGCAGGGCATATACGGTAGCTACGCACCACACAATACTATCTCTAAATGTCATTTAGAAGTCATGTGCAAAGACATGGCTGGCCTGCAATGGTCCTTTCCGGACGCTCATTCCGTCTGTGGACCGGAGAGTTCCGCGGACACGCTTCGTATACTTTGGCCCCATTGGTCAGATGTGAGAGGTCCCGGGTTAAGCATGGATGAGCCCTTTTGCCCATCCGCCCTGGACCACACAATGGACAACGCGGCTTTATTAGATCACGTTGCAGTGTGTAGCTTTAGCTTAGTTTAGCACGATTAGCCGACGGGCAGGAGGCACGCACGTTGTGTGCCCGCGGTTTGCACTCACTGGCAGGGCGGAGGACGACCCCAGTTGGCACACAACGAGCACTGTTCCACTGGACCAGCGGGAGAAAGCGGTTAGCGGCGTCAGGGATTATTGCGTTGTGCAGACCCATCGCAGCCTACCGCGTGTCAGTACAGTCTGTTAACAAACTGTCACGCTAGTAGCGAGTCTGGCGCGGCGGTATGAGCGCTGAACCAACACCGCAGACTGAAGGCTACACTGCACACTGCCTATGTTTGGACACCTCCGTCAGTTTAAATCATTTGAAAATGACCTAAATAATAAATAATAATTGACTTGAGAGGCTCACTGGGGCCTCTGCCAGAGCCCTTTCAAGATGGCCATTTTAGATACTTAATACATTGAGCTGAAACGGTTTCCAAAAAAAAAAAATCCTTGCTATTACTGTATATGCACTTTACCTTTTATGAATATATTCAGAATATTCATAAAAGGTAAAGTCTACGTATTAGCCCTACTTTTTGTCTACTGTTTCCCGATGACATACATTTTTGCCACCCCAGGGGCCAGCAGGGTCACCAAAGCTAGCACAAAGCTAGCACAAAGCTAGCACAAAGCTAGCACAAAGCTAGCAGATTACTGTGGGGATTTAGCCTGCATGTCCTGCGAATGTACCACCGCAGGGATCAGAGGAGAATCTACCCAGCCGTTGCCGACCTTAAGGGGCAACAGACCCCAATCTGACCACACACACACACACAAGACTAAGAAATGGCTCAGATATGGCCAGGTTGTTTGAGCTCCACTTTGTACCATCTGTAGGAGCCATGTATTATGATTAATTTTTTATTTTTTTTGCTACTGCACCTGGTTACATCACCTAATGGACAGTGAAAATGCACTCAAGGTGGCGCTGTCGTGTCTGTACAGGTGCTGCGGTGACTGTGGAGGCACGAAGTCTTTTGACCGTTGACCGTCTTTGACCACACCACCGCCTGGGAAGACACACTGAACGTGCACTGTATGTAACTAATGAAGGCAAACGTAATAGAAAAAGGACAGTTGTGGAAGTGGATTTATTGACAAACACAAAGCAAAGGTGAGCATGTCGGAATAAAACCCAGCCTCTCAGAGGCTTCGCTTCTGCGTTAGTCACCGTACCATCCTCTACTGATGAAACGGGAAGCTGGCAAGAGGCCCATCCTGCACAGTGACACGACACACAAGCGACTTTACAGTTGAGCCACCGGGGCGTAAAATAGCGAGCCAACTAGATTCTCCCGTCAGCTGCAGCCGGCTTTCCTCAGCAAGTCCAGCGCGTGTAAATAACTTGTCTTGTTACCATTCTACAAACTCATCTGTCCAGGCCTGCTGTATAAAACGGTGTCAAATTCCTCCTGAAAATAAGGTGCTAAGGCAGGTCTCCCTGACTCCTAACTGTCACCCGGCGTGGAAACGTAAGGGCGAACACGGAGGGCTACTTTAAAGGCCCGTGTCCACCAAATGCGCTGGAAGCGTCTATTTTCTATACAAATGCTGTGAAGTTCAGCGTTGACATGTCGTCGGGGCAAAACGCCCCCCGGTGTACAGTTTTCTTTCCGCTCACGCTCTCAGAGCTTTCAGTTGAAAACATTCCAACTTTTGGAACGGCGCCGGGCTCGTCAATGTCACTTCCCTCTTGTCGGCCAATTAAAATCCAGAAGGGGGCGGGACATACGATATCAACACCGTCGACGGCGGCGGAGGAGAAACTGATCCTGACAACCCAGTCGTTGAAGATCAGGCGGTTTCTTTCCATCGTTTTAGCTAACCTTTCTAAAGTGAACTAACGTTATAGAGAATAGTACTACCGACGTTCACAGCGGAAGCGCTAGAAGACGTTTTTTGTAACCTAGCAACAATAAGTGCTTGAGAGAAGCGTTCTGGAAGCGCTCTGAAATTAGGTTGTGGGCGCTGCCAGCGCAAAATACGCATTCGGTAAAGGCCCTAAAGGTACAGACGACCAGCTGACCAGTGAGTGTCTGCCTGCTCTATTCAGGAGTGTACCCACTCCCGAATAGAGCTTGTCTAGTGACACCTACAGTTAGTAAGTGGTAAGCGATTACAAACGCTGGAATAATATTGTATAACGTTAATGGGGCATAAATAGCAGCACAAAAGAAACACAGAAGAAACACAGTTTGTGACAGTGGCGTTAAGGTTCGTTGTAAAGAATTCTCAGTAATCTACAGTATATAGGAATACATGTATATGCACAGCTTGTTACTTCAGGGCCAATTCACACGGCAGTGATTCGTTATTGATTGTGCGGTCTAGGTGAACACACCGGCAACACACTGGCTCAGGCCAGGCCGTGGTGTCTGGTCGGGAGGGATCAGCTGGTGGAGACATGCTTCACACAGAGACCAATGTTCCACTTGGAGAACATTGCATCTCAGCCGATACAACATGAGGTTTGCTGCTTCCATCTAGGGCACTCTGGAAAACCAAGCCTTTCAGCAAAATAACAGTCTGGCATTGAGAGAGCTGGCTGGCTCACTGCACATTAAGGGGATGAAGTCCATGTTTATTTATTACATAACTAAATGGCTGGTGGAAGCTTCAAAGACCGTGTAATAAACATGGGTTTATCTATATCACGTGTCACAGGCGGCTGAGTGACTCGGATACTGATTTACGCGAGAGTTATAAAATATCCAGAGTACAACGTAGAGAATACTGTATAATGTTGTTTTTCTCACTCTCCATTGGACATAATAGGACTTCTAACAGGTCTACAAAGCTGATTGACTTCTCTGCTACCTTGGTCTCTAAAAAGTAAATGCTGTACGGTTATATTTATGATATATTTATTTTTGAATCCGTAGTAAGTAACTTGAGGATACACACTACCAGTAGTAGTAATTACTTCTGTACCTGGAGGTTAGAAGAAGAAAAAAAAGATCATCACGAAGAACATTTCCATCACAGCGCCTGTGTGTGGCTCTATATTAGGCTATAGAGTGTTCCATGTTGCTTCAAGGGAAGAAGAGAATCTGTTCAGTGAGTAACGGGCAACAAAATATGAGGAAAACATTCTATGGGTTGTGTACTTGGCAGAGTTTTCCACCCACATAATGCTTGGCGGTATTTTCCTTTCCATTTGGCCGTCATTTCTGTAACAACATCTCTTTTTAGCAACCATTATCGAGAGATATAAAAATAAAAAAAGATTTAGGTGATATTTAACTTTGGCAGAAGTTCTCATCTTACAACTGCAGGAGCTTTCAACTACAAACAATTCAGAGCAGAATCATATAGCATATAATGTCATGGTTGTAGAGACGCTTACTGTTACTGTTGAAACGTTAAAAGAATAAATACATGGGAAAACTGTAATCTTCTCTCAAAATGGAACCCTGGCTGTTTTTTTATAGTAGTTTGCAATGGTAGAAGCATTTGTATCACAACTAACCAAGACACACATTGCAAAGTGTACAGAAACCCACAGACCCATTTGCCGGCGGGAGAGCTTTAAGTAGAATAGTTGACACTCTGTCAGTGATTGTCATTGCAGATGAATATTGTTCTCCATCCTTCGCTAACTGAATAAAGTGTACTGTTTGTTCGCTGTGTCTATTTGTTGAAACTATTTGCTGCCCCCTTTGGCCAGGTCGCTCTTGCAAGAGACATTTTAAATGTCAAAGACGCCCTACTTGGTTAAAGAAAGCCTAAAGAAAAAAAAGAAAACAATTACAGTCCTTTAGTGCTTGTCGCCTTTTTACACTTTTTACACAAGGCAGCATCCGTTTATCTGCATTACATTTAAGATACTCATCTTGTGCTTTGGGGTGATGCACCTTCAAATCATATTGGATCAAATTGGTCCTGCCGAACGTTCCTCCGCGATTAACTTCTCCTTTGTAGACATTACAGATTGCATTCTTAATGTCCTGTTCACAGACCGGACACAGATCGGTGTGTGAGATGAACAAAACAAACGCCCGGTTGCCGATCGCGACTACCCTTTGATGACGGGTCGACCGGTGCACCTCAAAACTACCTGCACTGGTTTCACCAAACTCTGGGTCCAGTAGCGTTGATACATTTGCGGCTGATTTACCACCTGCGCACACAAACCACCACATTGCTACTGTGGTGGAAAAAAAATGTTCTTCTGCTAGGGAGAAAAATAGGGTCAGACCGACAGGCTGACCTTGCCCACTCTAAGCAACGCAAACACAAATACAGGTCTGAACCACATAGTCTGGCCTTATTTCTGGGAACTGAGAACTACCGATGTGGGTCTTTATGGTCTTTCCTGGCAAAATACTGCTAGATCTTGAATCTATCCAGAAAACCGCTATATGTACGTAGGTGTGAATAGCAGTATGTTTCTACAATGACAAAAATGACATGTTATATGTAATTAAACATGATTTATAATGTAAGGATAGATAGATGCAGAAACAGACAGTCGCTGATCTAGTACATTGTTGAATATTGAAAATGAAGCATTGAAATAACACATCATTAGCCATAGGTAATACTCTAAAAATACTCTGACCAGATACAGTAGATTTAATAAATATTTCCTATTTAACGGTGATACAAGCAATCTAACAAATATTTATAGTGGTTTTTAAGAGCTGAAATTCACTAAATGGTTTCCGGCAATGTTCCCAAAATACAGAAGTCTCTCTTTTTCCACCCAGAACGGAGGTTTCAGTCTGAAATAGTGGTGTGAAGAAAGCCCACTCATGTAAGCTTATACTGTAGCTGGAAATTGATTTATTTTATTTTGTGTTCAGACTTTTATGTGTAAACAGGGCTGTGTTTCCTTCAAACAATGACTCAAGCACTGCTACTTGTGCGGGAATGCCAAAAGCAGTCAACACAACCATTGTTAATGTAGCATCATACAGTATACTTCAATGAAGACCCTGGACGCATGCTGAATACATGAGAAAGGATCAACGGCAATGAAATGTCCCCTGGATGATATGAAATGCTCGACTTGCCCTTGACTGTTACGGCGTTCTGTTACTTTCATCTGATACGAATTCCAGTTAATGAGGAACTGCTGCAAAGTGGAAGTTACGTAGCGAATGGTCAGATGAAAGAACTGTGGCCATGTCTGCCATGTGATATATTGAGGGGGAAGTTGGCATTAGCATGATTAGTGAATGTTATTATCCAAGTTAACAACAAAGCCATTTAGCACCGATAGTCGCTTTTCTCCAAAGAGACTTAGGGGGTTAGGCATCTTGCTCAAGGGTGCTTACAGGTAGGCCGGGCACGCTGGGCATCAAACCCACAACCTTTCTACAACAGGCCATTATATTAATTGCACAATTAGGCATCTGAACGGACAGAGCGGCGTAGAGGGCATCCGCCGGTCTGTGATGTGAACGGCATCACAGCACAAGTCACGCTCCACCTCTCAATGGGAATCACAAACGAAAGCCTGTCTGGCTGCAGTGTGCAACCCCCGCCCCCCGGGGCCACGCCCCCCGGGGCCACGCCCCCCGGGGCCACGCCCCCCGGGGCCACGCCCGCGCCCCTGTTCCCCCGCTTGCATCTGCCCATGTCTTCAAAGGCATTCCTATGATACCAGGCGGTACCAGGCCTGATCCGACACCTCGGGACCGGGCTCAGAGACGGGCCATCCATCCAGTGGTGGTGGGATGCCAGGGCTTGAGGATCTGCCTGCCGTGTTTGGCAGGGGGACGTGTGTGTGCGTACGTGTGTGCGTACGTGTGTGCGTACGTGTGTGTGTGTGTGCGTACGTGTATGCATGTGTGTGTGTGCGTGCGCGTGTGCGCGCGTGCGTGTTCGTGCGTAGCTGGGGGAGAGACGGTGACGGCGTGGGCTGGAAGTAGCCACTGGTGGCTGGAAGACATCACAGCCTCCATAGAACGCACTGCGGTGCAGAAACACACTCCACACATACAGGTGTCAAACACAGGCCAAGCCAACCCAGCCTGTTGACTGGCCTGGGTGATGAATGGATCTGGTTAATAGCTGGCATTACCGCTACATAACGTGCTTAGCGGCCTAGAGGGAGGCCGGAGGTGGGTTCGTACCCGGTGACGCGGTGACTGCTGGTAAATGTTACATGGAGGAGAATCCTTCTGGCCCGCTATGTCGGCGCTGGAAGCACGGGACCCCCCCTTGTGAGTCACACTATGGAACGACAGCTGTCAGAAATGGGCCTGGCGAAGGTTCAGGGGAATTCTCTACAATGGACGGCTACTTGCTAGCTCAGGTGGAACTTAAAGCAGCTTTCTGCCTATTTTCCAATCAGTCTTCATGTGCTGTGATGCAGCGATGTGTCGGACACGGGCAAACGAAAACCGACGATAACGCTGGTTATATTTCATTCATGATTATTCCACATGGTTCCATCTTATTATCATTCCACCGGGGTTGCATCTGCTGCAGAATCCGACTGAACCGCCACCGTGTCCCGACCACTCTCTTTAAAATAAACAGAGGTGGGATCAGAGGTCAACAGATCTCTCACCGACACAAGAACCTGGTTCACGGCGCAGGCAGACCGCCCCCTTGTGGGACAGACGTGTACAGACGTGCGACACCCCCCCCCCACGGCTGTGGATTAGCACCTTCATGGGGGAGCGGGAGCCCTTGGTGGGTGGTGCACTTTTCCTTTTTAATTAGAATCAAACGTTGAGTCACAGCGAATCAGAGGACGCTGGCGGTATGCAGATTAGCATGCAGGGCCCCCAGCAGGGGGCAGTGTCACTGGGTACGGCACCAGCAATGAATCCATCGCCGGTGTCACGGCTGATCCCACTTGAAATGTTGCAGAGAGAGGGTTAGGCCCTACCCACCCAAGCGGATCGCCGATTGCAGCAGTGGCGGTTGTCGATGGGAGCATTTTGAGACATAACGGGTACCAGAACCGTGACAGATTAGGAAAACTATGAATTAAAGTATGAATTAAAAAGGTATTTTCTTAGGATGCGCAAATGTGTGCGAGCACTGATGTATAGATAAGCTGCGAGCCAAAGATGGTGAGGAAAAAGCAACCCCAGAGAGTTCTTAGACTCTGCACAAGCTGAAGAATGTTGCCTATTATCCTAAATATCATTCTGGTTTGTCACTCACATCCTTCCAAAACCAAATAGGTCATGTGCGATATGAATACGAGTGTGTGTGTGTGTGTGTTTTTGTCATCTGTTAGTAGAATGAATATTGAAGGAATGAGTTTTGACGTAAAGGGAAATGGCTGTACTGTCATCTTTATTTATAAAGAACATCCCTTCCACTCTGTTAGATCAGCTCTTAGAATATTGAGCACTTTGCCGTTAGCAATTATTGACTGTTTGAAGAGTGAATGATAACGTTCGATTATTGCAAATATTGACTGTTTTGAGGAACGAATGATAGCTTAGTAATGTTGTGCAAATGCATAGGTGAAGTAACCTTGTTACGTTATGCTGTCCTTATTCTAGGAGAATGTTATCTGCTTGCAAAAACTGGTGGTTAAGTCGCTTTGGGTAAAAGCGTCTGCTAAATACCGTAAATGTAAAAATGTAAATGTAAAGAACTATCTTTGATGCATTTATAATGAAAAAAAGGTTCTGGTTACTAATGTAGCTCAACAACTATTTAAACCTGCCATGTTGAAGCCGAAGTGAGCGTTCCATATCACTTTAAATGACCATTATAATGTTAGATAGAGTGCAATATGCTATAGAAGATGCTAACACTAACACACGCAACACACGCAACACATGCAAACGGAACGTTTCATTCTGAGCGTGGGCGTGCGGTCTGGAACATCTAACAGTTGGAGCTGAAGACTGTTACTTACAGGTGCATCTCACTGGGAGTACCAGGTATGCTCCATGTGATCCTGTGGCATGGGTTTGTTCAATGCAGAAAACCTCCCCTTGCATCCTTCCAAACTGTTACGACACAGACCGAGGCTGGGGGAACACTGGGAAGGTGTTGCCTCAGGCACCAGCAGCACAATTCGTTGTTGTTTAAACTAAACAGTGCCCCCCCCCCCCCCTCTAGTAGGGGAGTGCTCGCCTCCTACCCCTCCCCCCTCTAGTAGGGGAGTGCTCCCCCCCTACCCCTCCCCCCTGCTCTGCCACGTCTGAGAGGAAACCAGCATCCAGGCGACACAGCCACTTGCCAGCTCCCACAATTCCCTGCTACGACGGTGAGATCGATGTCATGCATTTGACTTGTGGCCCTTAACGTTGATTATATGGAGTGGGGGGGTGGGGGGGGTGGTGTAATTAGTCCGTGATGCCGATGCCTTGTTAGGTGCTCACAGAATCATTAAGGCAACGCTCTGGTTGTCTAATTGCTGTTGGAGTTGGGAGAGACAAGATTTGAACAGCGTTTTTAGATATGTTCGGCCCGTATTCTCCTTTGACAAGGCGCCAACTCCCGCTAGTAAAGTGTGCGGAAGAAGTCGCCGGCACACTGAGGGAATACGCTGGGATGCAGGAAGGCTCTACCACGTGCATGCGGTAATCATGTCGGCGCACGAAGCCATGCATGGCTCCGTAGAAGATGCACAAGTAATTGTGTTTTAGGATTAAACCAATCCACTGGCACTATTGTTTAGCTGTTTAGCTGCTGTCTGCGAACGCTGTGTTAAGGCCCATGCCAGTCTATTCAGTCCGGGACAACAATCAAGTGTTTCACTGTAATTAACTCAATTAAATCCCACACACTCGTTCCTGTATCAATTAGCACATGCTATGCCCCATGCAGTTACACAATTAGTGAAAACAAAATAACGCTGTTTTGGGTTTGTTTTTGGGTCGCAAGAGTCGCATTTCCTCGCCGATTTATAGCCACTATGAACTCATCACGTTCCTCAAACGCTGAAGTGGCCGGAGAAACACCGCGCTACGCTAATACAGCCCTGCCACTCAAGCTGTTCTTCTTGCTAAGAGCCTCCCCGCCCATACGAGGTCAACATCTGTCAGGCCGGGCCGTTCCTACAGCGCGTTGGCCGTCCCCAGGACCCCTCCCCCCCCCCCCGGTGCTGTTCTGGATTAGGAACGCCCTAAGCCCTCGCACGTGCCGCGCCCTGCGAGGATTAACTCCTCAGAGGAGGCCACGCACTAAAGCTGTGATCCCCCGCCCACCGGGGCGTGGGGGGGGTGTTCCGTGCCCCGGCAGGGACACCGGCGACCGGGCGCCTGATCCCCCGTCTCCCCCCCCCCCGATAGAGCGGTCCGATATGCGGTTCCTTTGTGGACCCACCGTGACAACCTGCTATTGGATTAAAGGGACTCTGTGATTGACATGTCAACACCGCAACCTCCGCAGATAGGAAAACACACACACACACACACACACACACACACACACATCCCCGCATCAGAGATGCCACCTGTCTAGCCAGTGTGTGTGTGTGTGTATAACCCCCCTAACACACACGCACACACACAACACACACACACAGACGCCACAGTGCTGCTAGCTCCTCAAGGCAAGCAACAGTTGGCTGTCCTAGAGCACGCACACACACACACACGCACGCACGCACGCAGGCACACACACACACACACACACACACACACACACACACACACAAGCCGAGCGTAGAAGAAACAAGAGGCAGAGTGCTGGGGGACGCTTGGCAACACACTGTGGTAAAATGGAGACTGGATGAGAGAGAGGAGACAGTGGCAGCAGGGCATGGGGGGCATGGGGGGCATGG
>JAODLI010049886.1:0-16630 GCA_027575585.1 Percopsis omiscomaycus | reverse complement strand
GTGATATAATCGTATCGTGACCCTTGTATCGTGATACGTATCGTATCGTGAGGTCCTTGCCAATACCCAGCCCTAGTCAACATCCTGAAAATCAGGACGTTGTTACATGTTACATTGAAGGACTGAATGTGTCTGACCTTTTCCCTGTGTGTGCAGCAAGATGTGTTGTTCGAAGGTCGTGTCTCTGGAGTTGGCAAAGGAGTCTGCAGTGAGTTGAGGGAATCTATCCTGCAGGTAGGCTCTCTTCTCAGCTGAGCCTGAAGGAGACACGTTTAAATGTTTAAAAAGGGTCCCCTATTGTAAAAATTGTAAGTCGCTTTGGATAAAGGCGTCTGCTAAATGCTGTAACTGTAACTGTAAAAAGTCTAGTTTTCCTAGTTGTGTTGCCCCAGTTATGTAATCTGAAGGGAACTGAAAGGTCTAGACAAATCTTGAAATCTGTCTGTCAAGTAATTTAGCAAGAATTCCTTTCGGAATTATTATATATATATTTTTTCCATATTTGTTTGTGTGTTATGTTCAAGAAGAAGAAGAACAGGAAATGTTACGAGTACAATCTCAATAGCACGCATCTGCCCATACTGACCGACTGTGGTGAAGACTTTGCATTTCCTGCTGAGCGCTATGGCGATGGCTGCCTGGCCGACACCCCCGGATCCAGAGTGGATGAGCACGCTCTCTCCTGGGCGGAGCCTGCCGCGCACCACCAGAGAGTAGTAGGCTGTGGCGTAGACCACCGGCACAGAGGCCGCCTGCTCCATAGACCTGGCAGAGAGACGGGTTCTATTATCCAATCACAGCACAGCTACGTCTCGGTCCATACGTGTCTGCCGTTATGAGTCTCAGTTAAACCATCGTTAGCTGTCATTTACCAGCCTGAGGGCACGTCCCACAGGAAACGCTTGTCTGCGTCAACACAGGTTGCCAGACCCTTAGCGGGGAGCAGACCCATAACGCGCCGACCGCTGGGGTCTCGACCGGAGAACTCCATACCCAGCATGCACTGCTGTAGAGCCAAGTCTCCTACAAAAGACACACATTTTGTATGTATAACTGCATTCTACTTATTACATCCTTAGCATTTGAATCAGAAGACTGAACACACTTTCATTTTTGAAAAATTATTAAATTGTCTTAGATACATAGTTATTTAATGATTTGGAATGCTATCTTGGGTTCTCATTTCCCTGTGACCTCTTAATAAAAATATATTCTATATTTACTACTAAAGCTGCTTAGTTTAGCTAGGTGTAGAGCCCCCCCCCCCACTGGTCACGAGATGCTACTGCACTCTGTTTTTGAAAGTTGTCATATTCTCTCTTTTACACTTGAGCAGACGTGTTATGACGTGAGCGGCTCATGTACTTGTGTGTCCCCCGTTTACCTGGGATGGCATCTGGCGGCAGTTTCCCGGTGGCCAGCATGATGTCTCTGAAGTTGAGTGAGCTATAGTAGACGCTACACAGCTGCACGCTGGGGCTGTTGGCCACGAAGTGGCGCAGGGGCGAAGCGATCCAGCGCAGGGAGGAGAGGTCACCGCGGGTTAGAACGTTGACGTAGGCCTGCTCCGTCAGCTCCTCGCGCAGATCTGATGAGCAGAATAACAGTAAGGACACTTAAACATTTCAGATGATTATCAATATTCTTGAGTATACACTTTGGGATCTATAAAATTATTGTTATGCTGCAATGTACAACTTTATTTGCTTTGCACTTTTTACTGCAGTAGTGTTCCGTATAACATCAGCCTAATATCTATAATAATATTTAAAGAATTAATGATGGAATTATATAGAGCCTTTAATGCTGCAATCCATTTGGCACAGACCTTTCACCTGAGCATTCTGTTTCAGTTGTGTTCAACTTTTTTTTCTTTTAAACATGTCCTAACCTGATTAGCTATACGGGTGGGGGTGGCGGGATAGGTAAAAGATAATTGGTTAAAACTCAGAAATGATGTCACAGCAAATTTGAATGGCTTGTTTTACACCATGATTTAGTAAATTAGTCCAGCCCTTTCAGGCCCATTCAGAAAACACAACTGAAAAAACCTGAATTTTACAACAAACAACAGCTACAGCAATCTTCAAAGCCACTGTGCAGACATACAAGAACCTGTGTACTGTATGTTTTACCCTGTGAGATCAGCTGGTGTCTGAAGACGCCCCACTGTCCATCCCGAAACACGTTCATCACCAAATCCTTCACAAGCACCGACTGCATGGAATTATTGCTAGGCTGGAGGGTCGGCACTGCTGCTGATGCGTTTAGGTTGGAAACAAAGGCACAGCTGGTGGGAGGGCAGAAGGAAGGCACAGACGAGGGAAAAGGATGAGCATGTACAGTACGTCAGTGTGTGTGCAGTGTGTGTGCGTGCATGCGTATGCGTCCTACCGTATGCGGTGGCCCCCAGGTTCCTGTCTAAGACAGTTCACCATCCCCACAACCCCACAGTGGCTCTGAGAGGCAGTCAGCCACACAGGAACGTCTGAGGACTCAGCCAGCTCACCCTAGAGGAGAGACCCGCCACAGTCATTAATGCAATAAGAAGCAAAACTAGAGAGGCATTTTCCAGAAAATGCAAAGTGTGATGAGTTGCATCATTAGAAGACAGGGATTTTTCTAACTCTATGCAAGCAACGTAGATGTGAATGCTTCAACCTACGGATGAATGGGTTGATAATAGCATAGCGTGGAATAGCAAAACAGGATAATCATTCCTTTCAATACGTTAGCTAGGTATGCGTTGACTTGCATTGTAGGATGTGAATAATCCAGTGTTGGTGGATTCTTCATTTATTTAAAAATTACAGCAGATGAGAAAAAAAATAATAATAGGGGAATGAAAAAAATAAAAAAAGGGATTGCAAATATTTGAACACCAGCACTACACGGGACCAGGACAGACGTATCAGAGTTGGAGCGGTGTTGATATGTCAAAAGCTCTAGGAGCAGAACTGGCCAAAAAACAGGTGGAATAAAGAAGAAGAAAAGAAGAACAGTACTGTGATTGCATCATTGGCGCAATCACACCAATTAAAAGATGGTTATTAAAAGGGCATTTCAATATGTATGAAGTTTAAATACTTAAGTAAAGTAAGTAGATGATATAGTACAGTAAGTGGGGATATAGAGGGCGATTTACAGTTCAAATTGTAATTTTGAACGTGCTTATAGGAGGACGTATGAACCCTCAAATGTAAACAGAGCCAGACCCACTGACTGGACTCACCTTGAGTGTTTCCACCCACTGGTACGTGGTGCTGTCCACAGGGAGGAAGATGGGCTGTTTGCTGGCTGTCTGACGCCGACACAGGAACAGCGCTGAACCATAGAAGGATTTCCTGACGGCCACCAGGCTGAGTGAAGCCTTGGAGAAAACGTCCTCCCACTCGGCCTGAAGGGGAGAGAGCCCCGTAAATATGGTGTAAAGGTGAATGTGTTCTCATTCAATCATGGCTACAAGTACGCTTGTAAAAAGATTTCCATTAACCAGTAAATGTTTTAGAAGTGGTAGACCTGTGTAAACAGTACTGTAGTATTTGTAGCTCTAGTACTTTTAGCTTTTAGAGCAGTACTGTTCTAGTAGTGTAGTACCTGTGAGAGCAGGCCTGTAGTATTTCTAGTATTGTAGTGTAGTACCTGTGAGAGCAGGCCTGGCTGTGTGCTGGTACTCTGAGAGCTAAAGGAGAGGAATGCCAGCGTCTCCCCCAGCGTGTCTCCTTTCAGCAGGGTGTGGAGGAGGACAAACCCCCCCTCCTTGGCTCCGGAGGCCAGATTGGCCACCAGTGTTCCGGCCATGGCCCCCAGTGGGCCCCAGGCATCATTACACACCACCAGGTCGGCTCCGCCCAGCCCTGCATCTGCAGGACCGGTGAGGGGGTCCCACTTGGCCAGGGTGACCCCCAACTCATCCAGGGAGGCCTGGTGAGGGGTGAGAAGGTCACCACTGGTCGCCGTGGCAATGTATTCCAGACGCAGCATGGGCTGAATGTTGAGGAGCGGCACGGTGCGAGAGAATAGCTGGCCGTCGTTGGAGAACGCCTGTGTGTTACGGGGGAAGGGGAGGATTAAGTCAGTGGTCCTCAAACTGTGGGTCGCATCAATGTACATTCTAACACCAGTAACCATAGTAAATTAGTAACCATAGTAACCACATGAATAGCTTAACAGAAATATTGTCAATTTTTCACAATAAGAGTTAAATATATATGTGATATTATTTGAATGTAAACATAGTCACTTACCTCCAGGACTTTCAATCTGCCAGGGACACTGTTCTCCATGGCTGTGTCCAGGCAGTGTCTGAGGGTAGGCCCATCTAGCAGGCCCCTCAGCAGGGGGTCCCTCAGCAGACAGACCCTCTCTTTCTCCACAGTCTGCTCCAGCTCCGAGCGCAGATTCCCGTTCAGCTCCAGGCCGCAGAGCAGGGCCAGCAGCCGCACCAGGCCAGGCTCTGAGGTGTTGGGGTTGGGAGGGGCGAAGTCCGACCCACCCTCCAGGCCGGGAATAGAGAGCTTGACTCCATGGGGAGCGAGCTTCTGCTGCAGTTTGTGGATTAAATCTGGTGGTGGGAAAGTAAACAGGCTTATAGTGGAGATAGAGATACAGTGAGATTTTGTAATTAGAATAAGTCCCACACAATAGGCTCTATCTCTAGATGTATTTATTTGAGTGAAAAGTAGTATTAAGTATGAAGAAGAGGCCTGTACCTTTGCAGAGCCTGAGCTCCTCTGCCAGTGCCTGACTGGACGTAAGGCACTCCGCCTCCATGTAGGGAACAAACACAAACTCCTCCAGGGTGGGCAGGCTCTGTTGCTGTTGGCGACGGGGCGCCACGGTGGCGTGGAGACCGCTGATCTGGACTCCGCCCGCTACGATGTTGTCAAGGCAATGGTTTACGTGTACATCCACGGCTGTGCACCAGAAGGAGGGAACAAGGAACGACAAGTTAGAAAAGGGAAAAAAAGAGATAGAAAGAACAAAAGAAAACATCTTAAAACATTTCAAGTACAGTTTGCAGAAAATATTTTCTGTTCATGATAATCACTATTTCAGTCCCTTCTAACCAACTAACAATTATCATACAGTTCACCTATGGATTAGTTACAAGAATATGACAGTGGAATTTCGCTTTGTGACAGAAGACCGAACACACACCTTTCTTGTCCTCGGCGTACTCAGAGACCCTCTTCAGGTGCAGGGCGGGGTCGATGCAGACGCCGCGGATCCTGGTTGGCAGACGCAGGCTTCGCCCCGACAGGCCTACAACGATCATCTGCAGCATGGTGTCTAGGAACGTCACCCAGTTCCCGGTCCACTGCAGCTTCCCGCTGTCGCCTGGGACAGACACATTATTTACATACTGGACGGTTCTACCCAACACTGTCTAGAGTTAGGTTATCCAACAGACAGCAGTGTACGTATGGTGAACCCCCTACAGTCAGTAAGGAACTTTCAAACCAAACTGATAACAGCACATCGACAGCACACGGACCAATGGGAGCACTTTATTTTGTTTTGCCTGTCCACGCTGGTGGACCAATCACCGCTGGTGGACGTAAAACACGTTACAACTAGACGGCATATTATACAGTGGAAAGGCTTTCACGTATGGGCAGTACACACACACACACACACACACCAGTGTTGTTGGACTCCAGAATGCCCCGGAAGGCCTTATCATAGTCGTAGCCACGGAGGCGGAGCTCTTTGTAGATGTCGTGGGCTGTTAACTTCATTTTGGGGTCGCTGTCGTCCCTGGCAACCGGCTGACCAATCTGCGCATGGAACGAGTCTAGTGCCGCTTCCTCTAGGATGCTCACCTTACCTGGAAGAGGAACAGGGGGATTGTGGGATAGGTGAGGTTCTGGTTGATGACTAGAGAGTACAATTAAACCCCAACACATCTGCTATGGTTCTATGAGAGTTGGGGTAGAAATTATATATATAAATTAGTAGAAAAATTAAAATCTTCCATTAGACAAGAAGGGACATTTGATTCCATTTTGAGATTATTGTGAAAAACAAACAAAAAAACCCCCACTGAAAACCAATTTCTATAAGTTTGATGTAAATGTTTTGTCTGTTCGTACCACTGACAGCCAAGTTTCCGTTTTCAGAAACCTCAAACTTGTTGGTAGCCGGCATTAGACGCACCTCCAACTGGACCAAGCCTGGGAGGAGAGACAGATGAAACATGAATAACCAGGACCAGTGGGTGTCAAGCAAGGAGTGACTTATAGCCTACACATTACCCGTCTTGGGAAGGATGGTGGCTCTGTGGATTGTGACATCCTCAAAGGTCACAGGGGTTGTTTCCATGACAACTCCCAGGCTCCTCATCAGGGTGCGCCAGGCCAGTACCAGGTACCCGGTTGCCGGGTAGAGGACACGCCCATCGATGCAGTGGCCAATCATGTAGTAGTCTGGAGACTCTGGGTTGATGTCTGAGCGGGTCAGGAGAGAGCTGGGTTAGATGCACAGATAAACCCGTCTACAGCACCACATTGATGGAAGTTTACCAGCAGTAAAAGTCTGACCTAAGACCTAGTTAATGTGCTTTGTTTGAGTCATATTTCTAATTGCATTTTGAACAAACATGTCATTGAGAGAGTGAAGATGGTCTGGCAGAGGGAAGACCAAGGTCGACGTCTAAATGTCTAGCAGTCAGAGCGACTGTTTTGACTATCCAGTCAATGTTTTATCAGGTGCACAGGGGTACGTGAAGAGCAGATGTTTGTTACCGAGTATTAAACCCCCGTGTATGTTAATCTTGGTGTGCATTATTCGTTGTGACCACAGTCTTAAGCATACTGTTTGCCCACATGCAAGTGTAATAAACTGAAAGACAGTTTCAAAGACAGAAAGACAATATGTTGTGTAAACCCGCACAGTACAGTGCTGCAGACGGTTTACATTACTGTACAGCTCCACTGCCTGAAATTTCAGAAAATATTCAGTACTTCCAGTAATTAATTTTGACTCTAGAAGGTGCTTTGTGAAGTAATACAATTAGTATTGTAATTTCCCAAAAAATGTTGGGTCTGGGAAAATGTCTGGGAATCTAATTTTAAAATTCCATACATTTCCAGAGCCCTGAGTGATGTGTTCGTTTACATTTCCTACCGATGTTGTAGACAGTTGCTGATGTGGACCCTCCAGAACCGGATGGGAAGTCCTCAGCCTTAGGGACGTCCCAGGTCTGGCTGTGGTCCCACTGCAACAGTGGGGAGATCAGAGGAGTGCCCGTTGGCACCGGGTATGTCACAGGCGGGCACAGGGCGTTGGCGTCCACGTTGATGCTGCAGAAAGTCAGAGAGCTTCACGTCACCAACAGGTGTGTGTTCCTTAACGCCAGGCTCAGGTGTTAAGGAACCTGTTAATTATTCAACTGAATTATTTTAGAGACAAAGTATGAAATCACACAGCTTTTGGATACTTTTTTTTAAATTAACTGTGAAACTAAATCATCTGTTAAATATGTTTTAATATTCAAGCATTATTTTCCGTACAGTACAAATAAGATGAGGTGGTTTGTCCTCTCAGATTCAGACTAGTCAAGAAATGCTTCACGCCACCTGCCAACTGTAATACTAATCCTTTTTGTCTATGCTGGTTCTTTGTCTAAAAAGGTTAAGATGCACACCTATTCAGCTGTGTAACCATAGTAATGTCAGACAAACAACCCGCCAATCATAATCAGGCTGATCGTAGTAAATAATGTGCTGACCCGTTCATGTAGACTTTGCCGACGTGGGAGAGGAAGAAGTCCAGGTTGTTGGCGTGGCCGCGCTTCATCAGAGGCAGGATGGTACAACTGGTCTTCAGACTGCGCTTCAAGATCGCCTGCTCACACAAATCAAGATAGATTAGACACTGAAAGAGTTATCCAAGAACTGTCACCACAGGGCATGACGGCTAATCCCCACGCTATTCGAAATGAATGGTAAAAATCTTGGACATTTTATATTGCTTCCTTCAATAAATAGATTAAACATTGGCTTCATTATTGATTTGTTGAACAAATATCAGAGTTGATGGTTATGTCATGTGCACGCAAAATCCCATCTTGGAAGTGCTATTATGAGAGTTGCTCTTCCCAACAATAGAGCAAGAGAGTCCTTGGATTTGACCCTACGAGTGTCTCTGTACTGGATAGTACAGTGGAGGGAAATATACACACAGGAAGTTATGTGGTGGTTACTATGGAAAAAGACACTACTTTCTGCCTCACCATCAGCAACATAATTACACCAGAAGGGATTTCTACAACTACAACCAAATAAGGTCTGTCGACAGTAAAATATAGAAATAATATGACAGCTTTCAAAAGGCATACAGAGTGCAGTTGCATGCCATAGACCAGACGAGGCGGCCAATCTGCCAATCTCTCATTCCAGACAATAGGTTTGTAGCTGTGTACCTGCAGCAGGGCGTGTGGTGCGATCTCCACTAGGATGGCGTTGTCAGGCACCAGGCTGAGACCCTCCTGGAAGAGCACGGGGCTGACCAGGTTGTTGACGTGGTAGTCTGCGGAGCTGTACAGGGCCAGCGGAGAGTCCCACTCCGACTGGGGAATGCTGGTACTGACCCAGCGAGGGGAGCGCTGGCGGGGCTCCTTGATCACCTGCACAGTGAGTTAAGTTTTAAATGTCCTGTCTGGACCCAGGTATGGCAAGTAAATATATAGTTGTTCAAATATAAAAACACACCAATAACAGATGCTTTGAGGTTCCTGGTTTATCTATCATAGAATCATTTTGTAAATGCTAAGCCTATTAGAGCCAAAATGTACTGTATACCTACAGCCTCAAAATTAATTTGCTAGGGTTGTCTTTCCCAGCCTCAGCAGTAGGTGTCTCTGTAGCATCACTTTCCAGCAGTTCTCACAGGCACTTACCTTCTTGAGGGCCGTCAACAGGGCTGGGGCGATTGATGCCATGTAGTAAGAATGGAAAGCCACGCCCGCGCTGCGCACCTCCTTGGCAAATATTCCACTCTCCTTCAGCTCAGCCACAAACTTACTCACAGCCTCCTGAGAGAGAACGACATGCAGACCAAACGGTCATTCATGCATGTAGATCAGGAATGGGCAACTTCGGGCCAACACATTTTTTATCCTTAATAGGGGGTCAAATTACAAATCCACACTTGTATGTAGTTCCCCATCTTACTACCGTTTCCCCATTACTGTGGGTAATTGTAATGTAAGAGTAATGCCATGTGTTTTTGAAGCTTTTAATTAACTACTAAAACTTTGCTATTCAAATGGAAAATTTAATTTTCAGTTAACAAGCAGTGCCATTTCATATTGCATATTATCAAGAAAATCTGAATGTCGGAAATTATTTATTTAATCAATTCAACCAAAATTAGGTAGGCAGCTGCCATCTGTTGATTTTTGATTGACACATGCCTACATGTCAGTAGCGCACATTTTCCCCTCAGATAGCAAAACAAGCAACCACATTTTTTTTTAACAAATTAGATCAGCGGGGCGTATTGAATGATATTACAGGCCTTGTACGGCCGCCAGTCGCCCCATCCCTGATGTAGATCCTTTTGTATTAAGTGCAATTGTATCTGATCTTAGGATGCTAATGTGGTGTCTGGTTGTACCTGTGGGCCAGAGATAGTGACGGTGTCCTCTGCATTATGACAGGCTGGGACGACTCCCTGCGGACACTGGACCTTGCATTCCTCCCAGGTCAGCCCTACACAACAAGATGGGACAAAGGAGTAATAAACCAGCTAAAATGTCAGTTACACCCACAACGACCACTGTCTACAGTACTACTACAGTATACAGTAAATACTAACATGTATACACTACATATGAAAATTGAAACTAGGGACGGGAATCGGCAGGGACCTCACGATTTGATATTACAGCGAGTATTGTGTTCTAGAGGTCCGCCTGTGCCAATTTTGTCATTTTTCTATGAACATGACCTAACAGAACAGAATGTAGTTGATGCGAATAGACCATTCCATTAATTCACTCCCACTAAGATTACATAGACTTTTTCTCCTTGCAAAAATAAATACATTTAGTCAACCTGACCATATATAAATTGCGGAAGCACAGTATCGTGATACTCACATGAATCCATTTCCCCCCCATCCCTATACAGTATGCATGTATACACTACATGGAAATACTACCACTGTCCATACTAGTTACTTTTGATACTAGATCTTACACATTACTACTGGATGTAAAGTTACAGTATTTTCCCCTCTCTTACCGATTGCAGCCATGCCCCCTGGGGGCAGGTTGGCCTCCTTGATACAGCGCCCCCTCCAGTAAGCGGCCAGGATGGCCTCGCTGTGGCTGAGCGAGCTGTCAGCGTAACCACAGGCCAGCTCTCCTACAGAGTGACCTACGATTCCGTCAGGCTGCAGACCCAGCCTTGTCAGCAGGTCAATCTGGGCGATCTGGGCCAGAGAGTCATATTTAGTTCATCTGTGTGTTATTGTATGCAAGCACGAGTGACAGAGTGACAGTTGTTCATCACAAGTTCATCACAAACTACAGTTTGTACAACAAATGATCCTAAATGTTCATTAAATGTTTCCTCTTTAAGCCTTTTGAAGTGCTTTATGTTCAAATAAGGGTCAACATTATTCCAGCTACTAATAAACTCACTAGTGTGTTTAGTTACTTTTAGTTAAAGTGTTCTAGTTACTTCAGATGCTGACCCCCTGCCAGTCTGTCTCTACCCCACCCTCTCTCTGCCCCGCCCTCTCTACCTGTATGGCCGCCAGGCCAACGAAGGCGTGGACCGTGTCCTCGAAGGTGCTGTCGTCTGCCTCCATGAGGAGGCGCGAGACACACAGGCCCGTGTCCTTCAGCGCCGCGTCAGAACGCAGGATGGACTCTCTGAACTCAGGCAGCTGCATGAGGCTGCGGCCCATCCCGGCCCACTGGGTGCCCATACCTGGTCAGAGAGACATCGGTGACACTAAGAACTGAGTGGGGGTTGGGAACCTCAGAGCGGTCGCTTTTTGGGGGCGGGGAAATCCCAAAATAAGTGATCATACGTATTAAAAAGTGTGAAGCAGCACACATGTACCAAACGTAAACTTCCCCTTAGCCGTGTGGGAATCAACTACGGTGTCTCACCTGAGCAGATGTACCAGAGCGGCCTGGGCGTGGCCTGAGCCTGCTGCACCTCTGTCACATCACTCTTGGAGCCAATGACAGTGTAGCCTCGGTAGGGCATGCTGGCGGCGGGAACACCCGACACGTTGTTTAGCAGAGACAGGAAGTGCTCGTCAGCCGAGTGCTCCATGCCCTGGTGGAGCAGAGCCAGGACAGCCTCCTCTGTACGCCCGCAGGCCTGCAGCAGCCTGGGCACTGTCCTGGGGGATGCCTCAGCCCTCACCCCCGTAGTCTTCTCCGGACGCAGGATCACGTGCACGTTGGAGCCCCCAAAGCCGAAGGAGTTGATGCCCACAATGCCCCCTTGCACGTCCAGGGGGCGGTCGACCACGCGCACACGCCCGTCCAGCAGCGCCGGGATGTCTGGGTTGGGGCTGTTGAAGTGCAGGTTGGGGGCCCAGACGCCATGCTCTAGGGACAGCACCACCTACAAGACAAGAGCATGGTTCTTAGGACTTGGGTTGTTTTGGTCCTCAGCTGTACAACTTCTCCAGATCTTAAATTAAATTCATATTTTATTGACGACATGCTGTCGTCATGGAAACGGAGGCGGGTGCTAGAGAAGGTGGTGGTGTCATCTGAACCCCTGGTGAGGCCTCACCTTGGCTAGCGCTGCCAGGCCGGAGGCGGGCTCTGGGTGGCCCATGTTGGACTTGGTGGAACCAATCAGAAGGGGTTCTCGCTCCGACTGACAGAAGACACCAACAATCCCGTTCACCTCCTGCGGGTCGCCCACCTGGAAGAATGACGACATCAACTGACCCATGTGGCTCAAAGATCAACTTGACACATACTTCCATCCTACGCAAATTCTAAATAATCTTTCCTCCTTTAAAAGAAGGACTAAAAACATACACGTTTCCAACACCTTGGTATACATTAGTTTTCTGTTATGTCACCAGCTATTATGTTTAATGTTAGTGTGTCATCTTTGTTTCTTACCTTTGTTCCAGTGCCGTGAGCCTCGATGTATTCAACCTGCTCTGGGGCGATGTGGGCCTCCTGGTAGAGGGAGCGAACCAGCCTCTGCTGCATCTCCCCCGAAGGAAACGTCACACCTGGAAGACCCAATACACATCCAGTAAATTCTCTAGCTGATATTTAAAGCACACACAGGGTTCTTGACACCTTCCTCTGTCAGGGGTTTATAGAGGAAAGGTCACTGGCTTCCACTGTTTTCATCAAACATAATCCAGTATATTGTGTGATATGCCCCCTGCAGGTGTGTTCGGGTCTGACAATCAAGAAGAGGTTAAAAATTCATTTTTCACACTATTCTGTCTAAGAGGTTATAGTGTAAGCACTAGAGGGTTTTTAACCTCTGCATTTTGTCACACTCCAAGCCCTGTCGCCTCACCAGACGGGTGTTTTTCAACACAGGTGCTGCAAGCCGAAGTGTGTGAGGGGTGACTAGAGGAAAGGTTCTTGTGCCACACTGTGTATGGGGTAGGATTCCTTCTTGTGTATCTAACACTTCAGTAGAGAGCCCAGCAAGACTTCTAGCAGCCTCATATCAGTAAAGACACAAAGACATGGCTGTATTGTTGTATCATTATTGAGCTTAGCCTGTTCTATTTTTGCTTTATTTTATTTTGCAGTATAAATATTTCCCCTGCTCACCAACAGACCAGCAGGACCAGACATTTCTTAGATACTATATTAGACAAACTTGAGGTTATACTAGACAGACTATATGTGATATAAGACAGACTAGATGATTAGACAGACTATGGGCCCTAGTTTCCCGGTCAAGGTGCAAGCGGAGGCGCATGGCGCAAATCCACGGCGCAAGTCAAACTAAGGTGTGGCCAACACCTTTTTTGCCAATTGTGGAACAGCGGTAAAGGGGCACAACGGCGGCGCAGTTGTAAAAGTGTTGGATTAGAATGAATAAATGATCAGTAGGAATGGTGGGGCCTGGCTTCAATTATGGCCAATCAAATCAGCTCCTCTCATTCCCTTTAACAGCAGCGCGCTGTCTGTCTTGTTGAACTGTCAATTTCCTAATAGACGGCGAAAGTCATACACACATAACACACATAAAAGTGGCGTGTGTGATTTTGTATAGGCCTAAAGCCCGGAAACTACCACTCACAAGACGTTGTCTGACCAGACGGAGACATTAGCGTAATATTTGGTTTTATTTGACACCAAACTAGCACTGCGCCACCTGATTTTGACTGACACACCCCCATGCCCATTTCAGCGCAAGGGATGTAATGGCGCGCCAGGAAATTAGGAAACGGCGGAAAAAGAAAAAAAGAAAACACCTTGCTCCCAACAACGGCATCTGCGTTAGCGCTAGCGCCGGCCTTGCGCTGTCAAGAAAAAAGAGGCCTTCATCTTATACTAGACAGTCACCTTGCTCCTTGTATCCATCTGTATTATTGCCTGCATTCAGGACCGTAGCGTAGACCCTCTTGGCTGCAGACCGCTTGGTCAGCAGGACAGCCATTGCCGCCTCTGAGCGACAGTATCCGTCTCCTGGGGAAAATAAGTCTGTAAATAAGTCTGTGCATGCCATGCAGTTGCAGAAAACACTGGATATGCATTCTAGCTTGTTTAGTTTACTTCATTTCAGCTAAAAAGCTGGTGTTGATATGCTGCAGCGGGATTATTCCTTGAAACAAGAGCCTTTACTTCCACAGTGTACTTTAAACACAGATACTCAATCCTTTACCTGACGAGTCAAAGGACTTGCAGGTGCCCTCCGGACTAAGCATGCCCAGTTTCATGAACTGCACTGAGGTGTTAGGTTTGAGCAGGAGGTTGACTCCGCCCACCAGGGCGGCATCACAGTGGCCGTGGCGGATGGCCTGGAAAGCATTCTCCAGCGCCAGGAGGCTGGAGGAGCAGGCTGTGTCGATGGCGGTGCTTGGGCCTGTGAGACACACATTAAGAAAATACAACTAAAATGCCAAACAGTGGTGGTCAAAGTGCGGGTTGGGACCCACTGAGGGGTTACCAGTTGCTTTGGGAAATATAGTTTTATTGACTTTTGAATTCCACCACTTTATAATAAAGTCAATTAACAAAGTAATGCATACTATTTGGCCACTAGGGGCATCGCTCAAAGCCTACCGTTAAAATCAAAGAAGTAGGAGAGTCGGTTGGCGAACATGGCGCGCTGGCAGCCCGTCATGCTGTAGCCCAGCAGCTCCTCTGGGTCCCTGCTGAAAGCCTCGCCCGCCTCTGACCCGCTCACCCCGATGTACACCCCCGTCTTGGTGCCACGCAGCGCCACAGGGTTCAGGCCTGTGTTCACAAACGCAGGTTAGAAAAGCACTCAGGGTTACTGAACTCAGTAACACTCCCTTGGTTTTAGTGCATTATAACTATACATATAAAGTATAACCTCATCATAAATGTGCCTATAAATGAGCATATTGTTTATACAATCATTAAAGCATTTAAGGCTTTTTATAATAATTTAGAACATATATCATAACACTTTAGGTATTATAGGAATCTTGCCTTGGATTATTAATCCAAGGCAAGATTCATTAAATGCCTAAAGTGTGGTAATACTGTATCATTACTGGATAGTGAAAAACTATTCTTTCAGATTATTTTTCCTTTTTTTCTGCAAACAAATTTTTCAAGAATCTTAATCTTTCAGTACCACCCCTCCCTGACGTTTATGGTGTACCCCTTTGGCCTCACCTCCATCCACGATGGCCTCATAGGAGATTTCCAGCATGAGGCGGAGCTGGGGGTCCATGGTGTGGGCCTGTTTGGGGTGAACCCCAAAGAACGCCGCGTCAAAGTGGCTGATGTCCTTCAACTTGCCGTTTCTCCTGGGCAGACCGTACAGACCTGAAAACAGCCAGCTCAACGTAAGCTAAATACACAATAAAAAATACAAACTTGCTTTGACCTTTCTAGTGTTCAAATAGCCAATTATGACTGCCTATTTATATACATTACTCTTTACTGTATTTATGATGAAATTATTGTTTTTTTGTACATTTACTCAATAGTTTATTTGATTCCATCTAAATTTTGTAATAAATATTTACTCACTTCTCATATGTGATCCCATACCTTTTGGGATCAATAGCACTGTATCTGTTTATCTGACTTGTATTATTTTATTATGGCTCTTAGTATTAAAAGTTATCAGATGGCCCAGAGACCATAACAGCTGTCTGTCAGGGTAATATGCCACCTGTGGGAGCAACTAGAAAGTGATCACTAGAATATAGGTGACAGATGTAGCTCTCCATTACAGTCACCATAGCAACAGGGGGGCTGCATTGTTACTCTCACGCAAGAGGTTTCCCCTCTTTCCCTGTATAGCTTTGCCCCAGCGTGTGTGTGTGTGTGTGTATGTGTGTGCGCCTGGCTGAGCCCTTTCAGCAGCAGAATGGGAGCTCTACATGGCTGCCAGGCACCCTGAGAGGTGCCATTCACGGAGAGTGGGAGAGAGAGAGAATACGGACTGGGAACAGGAGGACATTTTAAATGAATGAAATAATGAGGGTAAAAATGTGACATGAGAGCAGAGCAGACAAACAGAGACAGCCACAGAGAGCACTATAGAGGCAGGGTGGAATTAAAACTACCAGTACCATCTCACAGTAGCCCACCAACAACTTCCCCTAGGCCTGGCTCAGGTACAAGCTCCTAGGTGCACGCCGATAGGTGCTGGCATTTCATGGAGTTAGTGGTCAGGTAAGGGACATAACCTGGGATCACGTTATTCAGTGTGTGTTTGTATTTGCATAGGTTTGCATGGATGTTTCCTTTCATTTCGACCTGGTATTTCACTCAACATTACAATGGAATACATTTGAACGTAGCTGCCCAAAGATAGTTCCATTAAATCAAATATCGCGGTTCATGAGCAGTGTTTTCACAGTATGTGTAGACTGTTGTCATAATCAGTGAGATTGTTAGAGGGTTACAATCGCAGACAATCAGATACCTTAAGAGTTTTACGGCAAGCGCTCCTGAGAGACATTTATGTGGGACAATAAAAAGCCTTCAGTTACATAATTTGAAAGAACTGTGGTCATTGGGAGCTGATACGGCTCACGATGATTTCGCAGCGCTACGGATCTTCTGTTAAACCTGAGACATGTTGCTTCCTTACAAGTTTGAAGCAAAAACCTTAATTTAAAACACTAGAATATTTAAATTCCACAAATTGGAGTAACTTGCGAATGCATACTACCAGTAGAGACAGCGACCAGTTTGAAGAAACAGTAAAACTATGATCGACATGAGGCCCGCGATACATACCATGACTGTGCAGCCGATATTGCGATGACCTACAGGATCTATGGAAATTCCAGTATTTATGACACATCATAAATAAAATAAAATTACAATATAAAACAAATCCTGTGTAAAGCAAAGTTACGCTCAGGGTCCGAAATTAACTTTTTGACTCACCGGCCAAGGTGGCCGGTAGATGAAAAAAATCCACCGGCCAAGCATATTTTTTACCGGCCAAAATAT
>JAODLI010049864.1:0-16634 GCA_027575585.1 Percopsis omiscomaycus | reverse complement strand
CCCCCCCCCCCCCCCCGCCAATTCACATGTCAACTATTTGGGAAAATCTGGGTGGGGAAGTGAATGAGTAATTCTCAGCCTTCCTCAAATAATTATTGCAGTGAGTAGATGTGTTTTTCCCCTCCCTCTCCCTCTATCTTTTCCCCCAGGCTGTTCCTGTAACTAGGAGTGTGCTGTTAATCAGTCTGATTAACATGGATAAATAAAAGGTAAATGAAAGTGGCTTGTGGTCCTACAAAGAAACCCATGCTGACTTCTTCAATTGTGGAAGATAGCATTCATGTAACTGCACACTGCTTTATTAGAGCTTAGCTAAACTTACAGTACCACCAGACTGGTGAGGTTAGCGAAGGCATTGTCGGGGATGTAAGAGATGTGGTTAAGTGCCAGCGTTAAAGCCTGCAGGTTAGCCTGGTGTCTCAACGGTCCAATGGGAACTTCAGTTAGGTTGTTATCATCCAACCAGAGGTGACGTAGCTGCTGGAGCCCTTCAAAACTGTCTTCCGGTACTGTTGTGATATGGTTGGCATCCAGTCGACTGCAGGGCAATAACAGGAACATGTAATTAGGACCATAAAAAAAACAATAAAAAAAAAAACAGTTTGGCCGGTAAATGCAGCAATAGGTATTTGCTCCACCCATGCACTAAACCAGCAGTCCTATTGTGCTCCTGTCCTGTGAAGAACAGCCTTTCTATTTCACTGGGCCACCCCGTTAATATGCATTCATATTATTCAGCAAAGGGCCTAAATGTTTTACGATTTTACAAGATGGACATTATTTATTATAATGTTACCAGATTAGAGTTGACATTTATTGTTGATGAAAAGACAATTACTTGGTTTAATTAGCATTTATGACCACGGCTAAACTAGACGGTGACAAAATTGAATTGAATCACCCTAAATGTCATTCAAACATAAAAACAATGTGACTTCCCATTTAATGCCATCTACTTGACCTGCAGTTATGTTTTTCCCACTTATAACTACCATATTAATTATATAACATTATACTGAATATTTCATAAATTACGGTGAGCTCAAACTCTCTGATTCTATTCTCTCTCGCTCTCTCTCTCTCTCTCTCTCTCAAAACATATTACTTCAGCTACAGACCTTAAATCCCTCACAGAAAAAAAGACATCTGTTAAAAAAGAAAAGTTGGAAGAAGGGAGAAGAGGGGAAGCAGGGGACAAGAGGGAGGGATGCGGAGGGGTGATAATGGCTCAAAGCTGGATTTTCAGCACGTTTTTCCAGCTGGGTCAATTCTGCCATTAGTGCCTGTCAGGCTGGGAGGCACACAGGCAGGGCAACGGCATGCAATGGAGTCATGGACACAGTTATGGTCCCAATGAGACCAACATTCAGTAATGACAGTTAGACCAGCAAGAGCCAAAAACGCAGAGGAGAAGGAAAATGATTTAGTATAGTATTGTTTAATTAACTACTAAATACGTGGCATAACCCCAAACCCCTGGAAGCTGATGCAAGCCAATGCGCCCACATAATATAAATGCATACAATATGAAGGTGAAGATAGGGTCATTGTTAGAACAAGGGTTCACTGTGTCCCAACGGGTGCTTGTAAAACCCAGGACCTGCAAGTTATTTCCGTGCCTCTACAAACACACGAGTTCTCTCAACAACTGACAGCGTTAGAATTTTGTCGGCTACACTAAGAAGTGAATCAGCATTCGTGAGTGTGACATGTAGCTGTGATAAAGTGCTTGTTCAGGCATGTTAATGTTACATTCCTATAAATCACCGTTCATACAGTGTTGACACTTTGACAAGAGGCCATGATATTTTCATACGCAAGATATATTGTGAGACATAAATAATAAAATGAGGTTAAGAAGATGCTGGACCATTTCCCCAAAAAATACATAAACCTGTGAAAAAAAGATAGATTAAAAACTAATTTAATAACTAAAAAAAAACATTTTCAAAAAGGTAATGCATTTGTGTCACGTTTTGTAACATGCCTTAATTTCATCCCATCATTCACAGTAAATGATTATGTGTGTGTTTGTGTGTTACACTATACTGAAGGAGATAACTTACAGAGACTGCAGAGAATGAAGGTTCCTTAGCGCTGCACTGGGAACAGTCTTTAACTGATTATTCTGGAGCATCCTGAGGAAAAATAATTATATTATGCTATTACAATACGTTTAAAACACCTCTTAACATGGTTCCTTGTACCAAAATAACTGGTGAGCACTTGGAACATCAAGCCAAGGAAATATTTAAGACTGGCCATGGTAATGAGCTTCTATTAAACAGAGACAGAGTAAACATCTGTGCTGGTATGTAATTATTTACAAATCTAGCTAAGCACAGGTCAGATCTGAATTGTACGTGACCATGGTTTCCTTCCGTTGTAGGGTTGTCTCTTGTGAACCCTGTTGGCGTATGGTTGCTTTTGATGTGGTTAAGATAAAATCAAATACTTATTTATATATATAACATATATATATAACATATATATATAACAACTATTTATATATAACAGGGGGGTTGTCAGAGCTAAATTCAAACATTAATAACAAATTCAGGTGAAGCAGATTTAGCATAAATCTGCTGAAGTCACAGTTCAATATGTTATTTTCTGCCCTGGAGTTTAGTGCTTCAGTGTTTGTGTAGTTCAGTGTGGTAATCAAAGTCTTACCTGTAGATTAACTGGACTTTAGTCTTTTGGCTCAGTACAGAATAAAAATCATTGTACTATGTTTTTATGAGTCTGTGTGTGTGTTTGAATAAGACTGACTGTCAGAGATGGCAAAACAATTTCTGTAATACAGGATCTTGCTTCATTCTTTTCCAAGAAATGCTGCCTACAATTATTATACTGTGTCTAGACAGTTAAATAAAACAATAATTGCAAATTAATTATAAATGCTGTATTTATATTTAAGTTGAAAAGCCACACTATTGAGGATACTTTATTTAATTGTCGATTTGGGGGGTGTAAAAATAGCTAAAAGGTTTTTTTTCTAAAGAAAGAATTACAGACGTTTCAGCAGGCTTTGGCTAGTAGTGCTACAATGTCACCACAAAAGCCAATATTGGTTATAGGGTAGGGTTGGGGACAGAGGGGGTGCTGGTGCTTACAGAACTTTGAGCTGATGCAGTCCGGAGAACGCTTCAGGGTGGATATATGACAGGTCATTTCCAGCGAGTCGTCTGGGAAAAGCAGAGAGAAGGAGAGAGAGGCAGATAAATGTATTAATAAATACTTCTATATATATATTTAAAAGTCTACAAGAGATATGCATAATTA
Organism: Percopsis omiscomaycus; assembly: GCA_027575585.1. Lineage (NCBI taxonomy): Eukaryota > Metazoa > Chordata > Actinopteri > Percopsiformes > Percopsidae > Percopsis > Percopsis omiscomaycus. The sequence goes on along the minus strand of JAODLI010049864.1, from coordinate 13,349 downwards.
CTGCATAATATCAAACTACATAAATATTTCTATATTTAAGGAATAAGGCATTGCATAGTGTGAGAAGTTCCTCATATCCAAAGCCCCAGTGGATTATGTTCTTGCTATCGGGCAAAAATATGACGCCCAGGGTGTCAAAGACATATGCCTGTGCTATGGGCTGTTGTCACTTCATCTGACACCCAAAACAGATTAGGACTGGTTCTGGCTATCCCCTTCTGAGCCTCCCAAACATCACGCTCCACTGTGCTTAATCCTCAGGCTCTTGAAAAACACTACATACATTATATAGTGTACTGTGCAGAGTATGCACAACACTTGGCCCAGCTCATCAATGCCTCATTAGGTTGAACCAGGTGGGCTGGTGGTAACAAGGATCTGATACAGGAAATGTAGGTGGGATTTGGGAAGTATTTTTATATCTTAACACAGGTCAACAACTTTGTGACTGATTGAGTGCACATATATGCACAATAGTATCCTGGTTATGAGTCTTATCCCTTCTTTGGCCATATTCAGGATATGATGTTTACAAGGACATACAATAATATATAACGCTGATGGTGGAGGAAACAGATTTTAATGAAAATAAATGTATTAGGAGGAATTTGGTACAGTACCGTATGCAATAAAATATATATGGTAATCGTAAAATCTTTATTAATCCATCTTTATAATTTATCGTGTTGGGCCAGGAAGTGTATAGGAAGTAAGGGTGTAAATACACATGGAGCAAGCTGACTGCAAAGCATGGCTCCAATATACTATCTGGCCTCAGAGATTAGCAACAGATTTATCACTCTGCAATTTGAGTCGAGACGGGCTGAATTCCCTTGCAACAAGAGCTGCTGGGTGTGAGCCTGAGAACCAAGGCTGTCTGTGTTAGAAGTCCATTTGCCCCTCGGAGCTGAGTTCAGGCAGGCTTTGGTCAACAGATATGTCATAAATGGTGACAAAAGGGAGCTTGTCCGCCACAGTATATTAATGTAACAAAAATCCTTGTTGACAGTAGAGCTACGATATTCCTATAACACAGAACTGCACAGCGACTGTAAAAGGTACTACTTCTAGTGACCAAAGGACCTCACCATTAGTTATTGGGCACATGTTTTTCTCTGCTTGAATGGGAATTTGGAGAAATTATTATCTCAGAGTCAGGGTACCAAATAGAACAACTTGTTTGATTTGAGAATCACTTTTTTGGGAACATCAAGACTTGACCTGTGTCTCTACGAAAGTCTCTGATTCGGGTTTCCTCATCTTGTTTTTATCAAATGTGTTAGGCTACAGGTTTTCAGATTCAAAACTACCTGATTAGCTTTATTCCTCCAGTTTCTATGACCCTTACATCACTAAGCAGATGCTTTTTCATCCAACGTGATTTACAGTGAGCAGTGAGCACATTAAGGAGTGAGAACCTCAAAGATATTCTTTATGGTAACACCTATACCCCTATTGACAGCTGTGTGATTAGTAGATGTGGCCAACTTTTCCAAAATGGCGTCTGAACCCTGACTAATTTCACTGGTTTCATTTGTTTATCAAACTGTAGAAAGGCAGTGATACATTTGTTTGTTGTTGTATGGTCTCAAGACGTCCAATCCAAGGCGCCTTCTTTTCAAATACTTTCTCACAGTTGTGTACACGTGCCATGTTATCCAATGTCACGCTCATAGCTCAGAACAACAGAAAGCCATGTCATTTGGGTCTCATGTCAAAACACGGATTTAACAGCAGCCAAGTCAAGAAAGATCATGCTGAGAGGGGTCAGGGATTATTGCAACTGCAATGTTGTAAATGCTTTGCCAAGCTGAACAGGGTCCTGCTGCCCCAGACATTGCCAGGAAGCATGAAGTGCTGTGGATCTGTAGTTACCGACGACAGCCAAAGTCAGCCTGCTCCAAATACAAACCATGGCTGCCCCCCCCCCCCTGAAACATAGGTCCTGATGGCAACATTTTATTTATTGTGGTTGACCACAAATGACCAATTTACAGAAAAGTTGTTTCTTCAGCTTGAGTTGGCTACAGGACAAACATGATGACAGCTCTCCAGGGGTGGATTCCACACTGGCACACATTCACATCAAACCCTCCAATCAATGAAACAGATCGTGTGTCTCCAAGGCCTCACAATTTGTCAAGAAGCTGTCTTGCGGCAGTTTTTTTTGGATAGGTCTGAACTCAAAACTGCAGTAGAAGTCAAGACCACAAATTATGGCATGGCAAGACTTTGACGGCTCTACAGTTAACATGTTCAAAATTATATCTGGTATGATGTCTCTCGTGTACTCCAGTCGTCAGTTTTGTTTTCATCAACATATGATCAGTGTCGATGATTCACTACGACAGGCCTGAAAGATAGGGAGTAAACATGTGAAATCCTCTCTCTCTCTCTCTCTCTCTCTCTACTTTTGCCTTTCGTCAAGCAAATTCAGAACAGGCTTGATGAGGAAAAATGTGCCATGTCTTGTTGAGGAAAGGCTAAATCCTCCCCTTATAGGACACCACTCCCAGAAGCCTTTCCTTCTCCACAAGCACATATGCCAGGCCTGCATGTACAGTAGTTAAGGGGGGCAGCACTTAACCACGCAAAACATCTCATCTCACCAAACCTTAATAACTCTTAACCACAATAGATACAAGAATATGAAATGATAAACTTTATACTTTCTGTGTTATCACTGGTTTGTGATAAAGATGCCATTTTAAGTTTGCAACGAAAAGACAGAATAAAAGCAAAACCATACCCTTAACCTGCACTATGCAACTTTCTAAATAGTGGCCAATGAGCGTTACTGAGGAACTATGTCTGCCATTGTATACAAACTAGATTCCACACGGCCCACGTGTCTTATGGATAACACTTGATTTTCTGTCATTTCCTGCACCTAGCAAGATATCCTTCCACTGGTCGTAGCAGACCAAATGAGCTTCCAGCAGCCAAACCCCTGAGTCTAATAAATTGTGACTTTATATTAGATTATAATTATATTGGAACAAATGCGCCATCAATTCAAAAGCGGTTCCCCATGTATTAATGTGTAATGTAATGAGTTGTAATGCTTAAAACAGATTACCAGAAGCCATAGATTACAATTTATACATCAGAGAGGATGCTGCAAGGCCGTGTCGGGCCAATGCAGGAAAGGAAGACGGGGTGAGGGAGGATTGGGTGGGAATAAAGGAGGGAATGTTCCCTCCATCTCTCCTTTCCGGTCTTGTTTGGATATGCCACTCTCTTTCCTTACACTCAATCATCTATGTTCTTCTGCCCCGAGGCCTCCTACGGCGGTGCACTGACATTGTTGCAGTGCTAGAAAAACGCCTCCACTAAAGTTCAGACAGGCCTTGAGTTTTGTTCTTTGGGAAAAGGTTAAACAAACACACGCATGAACAATTCTTCTTCACAGAGTCGCCCAAATGACATGACCTGTGAATTCAGGTGATATAGGACAGCGTGTAACCTGAAGTATAAGGTTTAGTGTATACAGTATGATCTTAATGTGTTACTCCCCAAGGGCCCCTGCCCTGGTGGCCACAGGTAACATTGGGTGGCAAAAAAGAAAATCAGCTCTGCTGTCATGGAAACCATTGTTTTGCCTTCTTCCTTCCTGCCTAGCATTCCTCCACACAATGCGATGAAAAGTAAATTGCCCTTCAACAAAGCAGATTGTAGTGGTGTTTGGAAAGGTAGGGGTGAAGACTAGCCTGGCTGAAAGATGCACAGAGGGCTGAAAAAACATGCCCACAAAGGCAAGTTGGGCTGCCTGGAATCACAGCAGTATGTTCGCTTGCTGGTCATTTTGCATTCTCATGGCTGCATGTTACCTGATACCAGGTAGACAGATTTTATCACCAACTTCCAGCCCTGAGCCAGACACGGGGGTATTTAAAGAGTACAAAAATAACAAACACCCACCAAGATTAGATATGGCCACTGAGCAAAGTCCCAGTGCTGAAAAGTGTTATCACCCAAGTAATCCCATAAAATATAAAATATATGTACAATAAATATCCAAAAAACAATAAAAATGCTGACACCACATCACTTTGATCGTTGGGTCTTTCACACCCATTCTTGTTCAATAAAGGAAGGTGAATAATTCTAATGTACGGTTATGCCAAAGGGCACAGCCCCTCAAATTCAAATTAGTCACAGGGCAGACTGAACATTTTGTTCCTGTTAAGTTTAATCGTTGTGTATTCCCCTGGCACAGAAGAAATAACACAAAATGAACAAGAGATAAATGTTTGTACTTACAGTTCCTCCAGGTAGGGGAAGTTTTTGAATACATATGGTGGAAGTTCAGTTATGTTGTTCATGCTGATGTCACTGTGGAAACATCAAAATTCAACAATTAAACACCATAGAAGGATATATTTTCTAGTCCACCAATAAATAGCACATAAAACCACCAAACAGATAACTTAAAGTAAACTGAAAGGATTAAACATTTATTTAAATGTATCCACTTCATTAAAATATAGTATAACATAACTGGATAATTTGTGTCACAATTGTCCATTGTCATTTTATTTGTAACTAAATAATCAGAACCTCAACAAAATTGCTTTGAAGAAGTCCTCCTTTTTGGCTCGAAGGTAAATTGAGCTTTCAAACATCAAGCAAATAAAGGCATGTAGCAGCATGAAAAATATGCACACGTTACTTGATTTTCCTCTCTGCGTTAATATGAGTATACTGCACATATAGAGGACAAGTGTCTGTACAAGGACCCCAGTCATAACAAGGAAACCAAGGATGAAGTGTTTTTTAAAATTCAGTGTCAGTGTATTTAGGAAATAAAGTGTATTGATATGGTTTTAGTTACATTCCAAAAGAGGGGAGAAAAAAAGACTATCTCAGGTCTACTAAAGAAGTCTACAATCAGAAGCAATGGATTCTGCATTGTTCATCTTGATTAGAAAACAACTATCTGGCTTCAAAGAGAAGCCCGTAGACACCAGATGCAGAGAGATGGCACACAATGAGAACCAAAAAAAGAAGAAGTCATTCACAAATGAAGCGTTCGCTAACCAACTGGCTTCTTAGATTTCACCACCAGATCTCTCAAGAACTTTGTGTGTGGGCCTCTGAATCCTCAAAGGATCATATTGCTTCCCTCTGCAGAGATTCTCTACACAAATGCATGCTCGCACATGCATGCACACGTCGGCCGCACAAAAAAAGAAGAAAAAAAAAAAGGTGGACCCCAGCAGGAGCCCCCATCATCTCCGCCACCATTAAAACAGCAGGTAAACTGGCGTATTCAAACGGCCCATGTGAGAGAGCCTCCGTGAAGATTCAACCACCACTTATCTCATTTCTTTCCCTGCCTGATCTGCAGCCACTATTGTGGATCAGCCACCGCCGGTGGTCACATGGAGACATCATTACCCACATCCTAAAACCATCTCCTGGAGACTGGAGTAGGCCCGGGGAAAAACAGAAGGCCTACAAGCTTCTGTCATACTCCCTCCCTCAGTTTCTGGCTGCGTAACTCATCAAGGTCCTGGCCTGTCCCTGTTAAGATGAACTGAGGGGGATGCTAACAAATGCAGCTGTGATAGATAGTTCTAATTACTTGTACAAGCAGGTATAAATATATTTCCATTCCATGTGTTTTTCTACTACATTCCACAAAAAAGTTGGCTGTCCCAAATGGAAAAAAAAGTTTTTAGCATATCAGGCAAGTATTACATATAAACTACAGTATATTGGATTATATGCTGGTATAAAAATAGGCCTATACAGGTATGTTAACAGTCCTGAGAAAATTTAACTGATTACTGGGAATGTTAGAACCTCTACAAATCTAAATGCTCAGATCTCATCTAAAATCCTTTATATCCATCCAGTTTCATATGTCAAGCATTTAGTTTAGTAGTTTCAGACAGAAAAAAATTATCACAAACAAGCTATTTTATTCTATTGTGCTCCATTTAATTCTATTGCATTTGCTAAAATTTGGTTGGGTTTCTTGCATTGACACAATTCATTGTTTTTAAGGCTGTGTGTGCAATGATTAATATGGCCTACATACATTCTTATAAAGTGACACAGAACATAAGTTCAGGTTCTTGATTAGAGATTGGGGAGATTGTGGACACACTATCGATGCAGAAAGGGTGCAAAAGATTGGGCAGAATGGGTCATGCTCAAGTGTTTGCTAAGCATCCAGATATCTAGCCATAGTGCCAGTGGCTACAGGAAGAAAGTGGCTTAAGACATAAGGCAATCTCTGACACATTGTATAATGCCTGTGAAGGCAGTATGATTACATGGACTAGATTCTCCTCTCACTCTCATTACTGGGGTGCCAAGCAATAAAAAATAAAGTGCAGAATGCCCATGTGCTTTCCATTTGGTAAAAAATATGCCTTACCACTTAGACCACCCTGGACTTATACCAGGTCCTAATTTAAGATGGGAATATCAATAATGATACCATTATCAATACCAGTACTTCAAACTAAAATTCAAACTTAGTATTAAGAGCAACCAACTATTAAAATCACTGCAGGAACAGCACACTCTATTGGATGAACACAGGTTATTGAGGGTAAAGTACGATGTCACTTGCCATACAAAAGATAGCAAATTAGATTACTTTTTATCAGTTTGACCACATCAGATAAAGCAAATTCTATAACCTGTGTTCAACCTGTAGAGGTGGCCGTTCCTGCGGTTTCATTTGAGATTGTTAATTTTCTGGTTTAAATTGGCAAAATAAATGTGTTTCCAAAGCATTTTATTGGGGTTATTTAACTTCATTTAATATTTACTCAGTTAAATGGATTTATTTATGTATATATACTATATATGATTAACATATACTATATATATATGTTAATCAATTACTTTTCTAATCTAGTTGGAAGTAAAATGAACCAGCAGGAATCTTTACTAGTAATAATAATAATCTTTACTAGTATAAGCTTTACATACTGCAGTTGTGCCTTGCTGCTGTTTTAAACATTGCTGTACTTCATATAGGGCTTAATGTTCCCAGTAACTGATTTAATTGTCTGCTTTCTAATACAATTTCAGCTAACAGGGAAAACATTACCTTAAAGTAAACTGGCTATATCTAAACATAATCAAACTGTCCTATCATACTTAACAAATTAGCAATGGGTTTACGTGTAATTCCGAACAGAATGAGTGCAGTAGCAAAAGTGCAAACAGAACAGTTAGTGTGTACCGTCCAAACATACAGTATGTGGGTGTGAACAGACTGGGGATATAGGCCTTAGGTGTACATGAAGGAAAAGGAAGTAGTGTAGGAGCCAGAAAGGGCGAGACGTAAACATTCTCCCATCCACAAGTAATATTTGTGAGCAGGAACCACTGACTGGCTCCTTTCACCTCTACTGACGACAAACAAAAGTATCATTCACTCAAAGATGGATTGAGGGGGAACCAACAGTGAATAAGCAAGCTCAACTAGTGGGGTGCAAGACCCCTGACTCAAGCCCCTCCTCTTCCCAGTTAGTTCCGGCTTGTACTCATTTACACCATTAAAAAAGGACAACGTTTAATTAAGAGGTGAGCTATAAAATGTCCCTTCCCACTGCATCCGCTATACGTAAAACAAACAAGAGTGTATCGACACCATACCATGCAAGTAGCTAGGTAACCTACGTATTTTACAAGGGTGTATTTGTTTTGCGATTGCGTTGACTGGCCACATTTTTCTCTGGTGACATTTGTTTCTTTAGAGATTACGATTGCCATAATTTTGGCCCATAGCAAGAGTCAAAGCCCATATAGCTTTGCACTGAGGCTATTCAACTGCAACCATGACGTGATTTATTATGAACTGAGCAGTCTGCCAGTAACATGTTTGTCATAATATTCTTTCTACAGCAAAAGCATAGATATAAATAATGGTCGATGGAGGTGCAACTTAGAATAAACAGCCTGAAACTCAACCTTCCAATAAATAATTTCCTGGCCTCTGGGGATAGTAAAGTCTGAAGACAACCTGTGGCCATTGGCTGCATTCAACCTGTCTGTTTCAGTCATTATCTGTATGTGTGTGCCCGCCCATATGTTTCTTTTTCCACCACTTTCACCTGATTTAAAAAGGAAAAGTGTCCACGTCTGCATGTCCTTTAACCGTTAAACCTACAAACTTCAGAATTGCTGTTTGCTGTAACAAACTTTCTTCATTTTTAAGCTAAGAACTGTTTCTTTATCGCTCATGGACATATCATCTGTGCATTAGCTCTGGGAGAAGTTCTGCAGCTGCAATGTGTCTCACTAATCCATCATGATCCCTGGGTCCAGTGTTCAAGATACAAAAGACAGAGGGAGTGGAAGAGGACAACTTAGGTTCAAGAGAACAAACAGACAGAGAGAGAGAGAGAGAGAGAGAGAGAGAGAGAGAGAGAGAGAGAGAGAGAGAGAGAGAGAGAGAGAATAGAATCAACCTTTTACATAGTTTCAGGATTTGAACTGGTTATATTACATAGTTAAGTGTTAATAGTTGTAAATACCTTTGCAAATGATGCATGACAAGTAGCCTAAGTAGTAGCCTATGTATGCTTTAAAACATTCATTTTCCTCTCCAATTTAGTTCCCTGTAATACAGGAAAGATAGAATATGTGACATGTCTTGACAGACAATATGACAGCACTTCCTTTGTTTTCTTTACCTAACAGCATTCTTAACAATTGTGGGTTTTTGAGTGAGGGGTAAACACTGAAACAAGCTCAAGCACTCTGTAGCAAGGTCTACAAAAATCAGGAAGGGACCTTAAAACCTTTTCCCAAGAAGGTGACTGTATTTCTTTATAACAAAAGGATAACAAGCACTGTACAAAAATAATAATAATATTAATGCAGTCACTAAATCACAATCAGGTCATTTCATTTTCAAAGTGAGCACACACTCAAAACCTGCCACAAATTGCTGCTTTGACACTGGCAGGGTGTTACTAAGTTTATGATTAACCTATCAATAGGTTAATCAATAGGGAAACATTTGAGCCTAAAGCAGGGTTTATTACTTATGGAGACTTACCCATGGAGAACCAGTGTCCCATGATAACCTCTTCATAGAATAATTATTAATCATAAGTCCTATCCACTCAATTCAAGCAGTGTGTGTTAAAACTGTTGGAATTTGAATAGTAACGTTATAGGAATCCACATGCCTAGTGTTTACAATGTAACAGGATTTTGGAATTCAGTATAATAGTTTACCTTTCTTCCAAAAATTTGCTATAATAAACAGCAGACAATTAACGTTGGTAATGTACATTTTTCTTCACAAGTGTAATAAGGTGGCCATGTTGTGTTGAATGGGAGGACTATGTAATAAATTGTTAGTTCATTTATTTGTAGTGTAGTAAAGACCCTGGCCAAGAAGCTCCTAATAAACAGCTGAAGGCATTTCTTCTGGCGGGTCATATGCGCTAACACTGCCCCAGTGATGAAGTGTCCCCCATTTATGTGATGTAAACGATATCCCTAGAGGCCTTATCAGAAATGCAAATCTGCACAATACTGTTCAGCTGATTGCTTCTGTTTTGACGCAAAACATACTTACAGATAGTAGGTGAAAGCACTTAAACCGGCTGGAATAGTCGTCAGTCCTTTCCCGGAGCAGTCTGCACCCCCATCTTCATCGCAGCTGCATGAGGGCGAACAAACAGCCGGGGTCGATTGCCCTTGACCAGTGGTCCCAAAACGAAGGAAATAACACCACAAAAATATCCAAATGACAACGAAACGCATTTTCCCGTCGCTTCAGGTGCAGGGAGTTAAGACCTTTGTAGAATATCTATCCCAGACGTCGACTTTTCATGTGGTTGCTCGGTTGAAATGAAACCTTCCAATTGTTTTGAAAAATATAACGATCTGAATAGTACACATTCACAACCACAGCAAAACGCCTTGGTTTCTGATCCACTTTTGTAATATCTAGGACACTGTCTTTATGGGACAGCAAGTAACGTTGGTTAGGAACATTTCTCAATCTGTGTCGTAAGTCCATGAAAATAAAGTAGCACCACTGGCGACAGGAACTGCAGCCTACCTTGCGTTTTTTTTTCGTTTTCGTTGTCCCATTAAATAACTAAACCAAACGTAGATTCTTACAATACGACGTCAAATGGCAAATTCTGCAAATCGCTGAACCATGAAACACCCTGATTGCGTTTTTCGTACTAGTTTGTTTCCTGTATCACCGTCAGCTTGCAGCCATTCCTCACGTTCCCCTCCTATGCTCCCGACATCAACAGCATGCTTCTTGCTCTGCAGGCACCCTACAGGACAACCTGCCGCACTAGGCCCGGCTTGTGCAATAGCATAACCTGAACTACAACGTCACTTGGCAAGATTAAATGTAAAGTCAATGCTTATATTGGTATGCATTTTGCTAACTTTGAAGGGCGTTGCTTAATTATAAAACGGTTGATAAAATACACTAACGAAATAATCATGTATACTGTTAAAACAAGTACAAACTAACTGTTTGAGTAGCCTAAAGCTCGTCGGCGACAATTTAAGACCCTTCTAGGGTGCTACCAGATATGTTTTCCTTTTCCTGCAACACTAATGCAGCCATAAAGGCTGCTATTGTGAAGTAGATTGTAAAGTCATTGCACATGCAACTCTTGGACACCTCCATAATGACCATAATAGCAAATTAAAGAAATAATATATGAATGAATAGTTGGTTCATACTATGAATTTTACTATGTATACTAATACACAATTACAAGATTGTGTATGCTATGATTCCAGACAGAAAGACACCAGAAACCTGTAATAGGCTGCTACTGACAATGTGTATGGCTCCAGGTTTAAGCATGTTAAGGGTTAACTGCAGAGTATGATTTATTTTTGCACTTTTGTTGTGACATAAGCTACTTTTGCTTTATCTTGTGAACCATAACAAATGAACAGTGACTCTGCTGCAGCGATTTTGCCAGACAGGTAGTAAGCCTAGTTCTAGACTAAAATTGCCTTTTAAATCACTTTAATTCTAATTGGCTTTCTCTGGCATGGTTCAGATTAATGCTGTGTGCCAATGTAGAGACATGGGTTTCATTGTGTAATTACTCATGCCTCCCACATCATAGAGTTTCCAGAAGAAATCCAGATAGAGGTAGGCCTTGTGTTGCATTTATTTTGCTGCATATCTCTCGTTTCATCTTCATCCAAACAATCTGAAGCATTTTTAACATGACCTTTGAGGATAAACCAAAGTGGTGTAATCTCAGCAATGCCTAAATGGGTTACAAATAACATTGGATTCAATTTTTATCAATGGGATCATTCAAGACAGTGGTTTTCAAACGTTTTCACCCACAACAAGTGCTCTTCGTATTCTGCCCATTATGTGTGGTTTTTATTATTACTAAGTAACACTGTTACAAATATTCCAATTTAAATTCAGCCTGAAGAATTAAATATAATATGGTGTAGACTAATATAGAATATTTTAGAGTTTAATATTACAATTCTGACAACATTATTGTTATATTATATATTATAATATAATATTCTGTATGTGTTCTAGCCTTAGCTATGCAGATGGAGGCACACAGTTGTTTAGGAGTTTCTTAGTTTTGACAACCGTTTTAATCCTGGTGGCAGTCTAAAACACATGTTGTAATAATACCCATATAATATGCATATGAAGGGGATATAGTTTATGCATTTAACAATAAAAGCATAAACAATATATTTTGTATCAGCCCACAAATAATTGCATCTATCTGAATTAAGTTGTTGTCTTTTGTTGTTTCTTTTTATGAACATGACATAACAGAATAGAATGTAGTTGATGCGAATAGATACCATTTATTCACTCCCACTGAGATTACATCGAGTTTTTTTCTGGCAAAAAATCTAAATAAATCCGGGTTTTTTTGTCTACATGATAATACAAAAATTGCTGAAGCACAGTATCGCTATAATCACATGAATCAATTCTTCCCCCATCCCTAGTATCTACAGTAGGCTACCTAACAGATGGCTATCATTCCAAACGGAGACCCATCAGCTTATAGCGGACACGCCAAACAGAAAACTTGGAACGTCAGCCACTGTAGGCCTACAACATGTTCCAGAAATATTCCCTTTTTTGAGAACAAAAAGTTTGGACCGCCACCAGCAGTAGGCTACTATTTACAACAGCGTTATTTGCTCAGTGGTGGAGTTTATTGAACAGTTTGCAACAACAACTTCTAGAGGGGAGCTATTCTAATGACAAGACGCAAATTCCATTATCTTGCAATGGGCTACCATTCATGGTCAAATTGATGCTAGTAGAGTTTTTTTATTGGACCTGGTACAGTTTGTGATGCTTATTACAAACCTCATTTGTATAATGGCCATTACTGTAATTCGCATTGTAAATCAGGTATACACTAAAACCGGGGCATTTTCAGTACTGTTATTTTCACTACATCCCCATTTTGTATTTTTGCACTCTGTTGCTCATTAGAGTGCCATTGGTAGGCCAGTTTAGATGGCATGCCACTGCATGGTGCTGTGAACCAAACATAGCAGGCCTATCCTTTGGAATTGGCACATGGTGTTGTATCTTTGTGGAGGAAGTATGCATGTAGAATTTGGCATTTTATGTCATCTTATGTAAATCTATGCTGTATAACCCATATTATGGGCCCCATAGTTGACATAGGCAGTGTACAGTATACTGTGCTGGCTTACTTGCATCGAATTCACAAAAGCTATGAGACTAGCATGTTGGTGTTTCTTTTGCAACGTGCTTGTCTTTGTGTGTTGGACTTTCTAGGCCAGTGGTTCTGGTAGTTAAAGGTTGTGCCATACATTATCCTGTGCATTCCATCACCTCTCCACAATAAAAACGTCACTATTCCAACACCACTCCCAGACCTCTCAGTATACAAATGTGACACTTAAAAATGTTTTGTATTTACATTAATTGTTTCTTGTTATACATTGAACATTTGCTGATTATTGATAGTTGAAAAAGTTATCAATTCCAAACCTACTGTATTTAGGTTTCATCCATCATGAATTCAGTTTGAAGTACTGTTACAACGCATAGACAGCTACTTTCTCTCCTGCCTGCTATAACCCAATTTAGAGCAAAGACAATTTGCAGACAAAGATATATAACCCAATTTAGAGCAAAGACAATTTGCAGTATACATTACAAGAATGTAATGTATACTGTAATCTTATTTTCTACAAAAAAGCAAATTCCACCTGACCTTTTGTCCCCAGCTTAAAACATATATCTATGTAACTTCCCATTGGGTTACACAGGGCCGGCCCTGGCCGTTTTGCTGCCCTAGGCAAGATTCCACCTGGTGCCCGTGGAATCACAGACAATTCCACCA
>JAODLI010049853.1:0-16638 GCA_027575585.1 Percopsis omiscomaycus | reverse complement strand
TATAAGCCTGCTTTGTGTGTGTGTGTGTGTGTGTGTGTGTGTGTGTGTGTGTGTGTGTGTGTGTGTGTGTGTGAGTGATCGACCCATTCCGACTGGTTGGTGTCACTACAGATGAATAAAACCATGCAAGGCACATTATGCAGAACATTGCGTGTGGACTTTAGTGTGTGCCACAATTCGTTTAGATCTTAGATCTTTACATTCTGCAGGAGCCGATTGTAGTGGAAAAATCCCACAAAACACTGGCTGACCTAAGACCTAGTTCAATATGCCTGTGTGTCTCATATCTGGACTACATTTGGAACACACGTGATTTAAAGAAAACTGAGCCAAGGCCATTTGACAGAGAGCTTCTCTGTAAGAGCAAGAATGTTTTGACTAACCAGTATATTTAGGCTATACAAAGGTCCTCTTTGGGAGGAGTAGAGAGGCAAGATGTTTGTTTCCCAGTATAAAGCCTGCATGTGTGGGTTTTTTTGGGACGCGGACCCGGGAAATCCGCAAGGCGTCGCAGACGGGAGCCGCCTCCTCGGGGGTGCCCGCCATGAAAGACCTTTGTCCCAACGCCTGCGAGAGGTCGACCCATCGCCTGGGCGCATACGGCCCCCTGCTTAAGGACACCCCGGCAGAAGCAGAACCAGGGCCCTCCTCGCGGAAAACTGGCCGCGTATGGACAAGGAGGTCAGCGCCCACATTGGCAGCTGCTTGGTTTGTGCCCAGGTCAAGACTCGCGCACCATCCAGGATCTGGGGTGGCACCTGCGGAGCTACTGCCACAAAAAGTCCCACCATCCCCGGGTTCCTCTACTGGGCGGGGTGGGGGATGAGGGGTCGTCGGTAAATTGTTTGTGTGCTCACGTTAGCTTTGCCTTCCGCTTGTTATTGGACTTACTGTTGCCTGTTTGGTTTATGAAACATTTTGAGCGCGGACGCTCGCACTCGCACGTTCGCATCCTCGTGTGTTCTTCAGCACCCACAGCTACCGTTACGCCCGACCACAAGCGATGGATATTTTTTTTTTTTACCCATCATCAGCGTGAGGACTTGTATTGAGGTGTGGAAGCTAAAGGGGAAGGGGTTAAAAAAATTCGGTAACGCTTTGCGAGAGGGCGCCATGGTTTTAGGATTAATTTTCAACTGTAAAGCTTAGAATGCACTCCCTGCCCTCTGAACTCAAAAACATTAAAGTGCTGAGCACTGTGCTTCCACAGCTACCAACACTGTAAGGACAGGCTGATCTTGATCCCTTTAGCCATCAATTTCCCTAAATGAGCTTGAGCTAATTGGAGGTCATTACCATGCTGCTATGATGCATTTGAATGATGTGCCACTTTCAAGGACCCATGGACGAATTAGGAGAAGAGAAGGAGAGATAACAGGAATATAATGCTAAATTCAGGAGTATACATTTTTGTGGGGGATTGAGAGTCTAGTTATTGTATTTTCTTCAAATGTGAGAACAGTACATTTGTATAGCAGATCTTGCAATATGGAAACATGTACAGCTTACTAAACAAATCAAAGTCCTAATGATTAGGCTACCCATTAAGCAGAATATGAGGTTTTAGTGCTAGCCTAAAACAAATATACAATATATCGCCCTATAGGTGCGCTTTAGCTTTAGCTATAGTCTTTAGTTGATGAACACTAGATTTAGAACCCTTGTGATTCAGCACAAAGTCTAATGTACTAAGTCTGATAAGTGAAGGACAAAGCCAACCTCATGCATTTTCATCAGATGTCCCTGTACAAGGCTCTAACACACATTTCAATACCTCTGAGAGTCCTTAGTCGACCAGTGGCCAAACTGTAGCTGTAATGCACATCCCAGGATAGCCGTTATTGGGAAGTAGTTAAAAAGATGAGGTGTTGAGGACACAGATAAAACTGTTTAATGGGAATTTGGACACTTGCTCGAAAAACAAATGTACAATAAATCATAAAGTCAGTGTGTTGATAGACAAGGACCAATAGAGGCTAAACACCTACATTAACACCTACATTAAGATAAAAGGGCAGGCATAAGAAACACTGTGCATATGCTTACAGTACATGCAATTATGGCATCCATATTGCACTCAATTCTTCTAATGTTGAAGAGTTTAGCCTTCCCCTAAACATGCCCTGCATGAACTCACAAACTTGTTTTTTATTTCATCGACCTTTCTCTGACAACAGAGAATGCCAGCTATAAATACTGCTGGTCAGAAGCTTGACTTTACATCTGGGATCAAATATACAAATATGTTTCATAGAAGTCAGCAGCAAGCTATCCATATCTGAATCTGAGTGAGCGTGACTTATACAAGAAGGTTATTTCAGGGAGGCTTGTTGAAGCTTAGAAAATGCCTGCCAAACCAATCTCCTCCCATTTTCTACCTTTTGAGGAGCTGAGATTTTTAGTTATATATATATATAGGGATAAAGTACATGAGAAACACATCATGCTGGGAACACCTAAAGATAATGTTGTGTATCTGTTCACAAAATATACACTTGCTCAAAATAATTAAGGGAACACTGAAATCAGGTTTCGATGAACGAAATATAATAAAAATAAAAATCTTTACTGTACATTGTGTAATTTGTTGAGAGAAAACAGTAAGAAAAAAATACAGTCAATGGAAACCACAATCACCAACTGATTGAAGGCTGGATTCAAACTCACACCGAAAATCAAAGTAAACGATTAAAATCACAGGCTGTTCCAACTTGCTTGAATTTCATCATGTCAACTCATGATGTGACTCAGTAATGTGTATGGCCCTCACGTGCCTGTATGCACTCCCGACAACTTCTGGGCATGCTCCTAATGAGACGGTGGATGGTGTCCTGGGTAAACCTCCCAGACCTGGATCAGGGCATTATTATTTATAAGGAAATTGCATTTCACTTATAGAAGTCCTACGCCTATTGACACCTTGCCCTATTGACACAGGCCAAGGAGACATGCTGAGAGGATTTTCGCCACAATAATTTTCAATTGAGTGAACAAGAAGTCACCAAAGCATTACATATTAAGCAGTCATGCAATATGCGATATGCATATCATGTGATATGCTCTGATTACGCGATCAGCCACAAGTTTGGTACATCCAACGTAAAATGAAAAGGAGTTGCTGTTTACGTTCACTCTCTAATGTACACGCATCTGCCCCAGAATATTTTCCCGACTTCTCATAACCGCAGTTAGCTCAGTACATGAGGATTGTATGTTTCTGAGCTTATACTCTATTCGTACTGTAAGCCTACACTGAATTATGAAGTAATATATAATTCTGAACCACTATATTATGCCGTAAGGCCCTTCAACCCCTCCAGATAAGAAGAAATATTGAGTATTACAACAACACAGCGCTGCATCTGTGACCAACCGCACCAACATTTAGTCCAGTCTCATAGGCTACTCCGTGGCTCAACTTGATAGTTACCATGATTTAGCATGAAAATAGCTGTGTGTAAAATGCTTTTCTTACATGTCATGTGGCATAAGAAGTTAAAAAAAATAATTGATTCAAATAATTCATTTAAATAGAAAATTTCCCTTTAAAGCCAGGTTGTTTCAGCAAGAACTGATGTTTTTAGATTGTGGCTAATAAAAAATCACTTTCTCAGCTGTCCATAGTTTAAGTCAGCGATGTAATTTTTCACTTTCTTTGCTGCATTTCAGTGAGAGAAGCAACATCGTTACTAACAGAGCATTTCTCTTTATCTGTTCCTTGTTTATGTTTTGGGGGATTTAGATAAAAACCCTGCCACAATTTCACAAGGAAACGTCCCTCCCTTATCACTGCTTCTCATGACATGAATAACATTTAATGTTGATTTAGAGTCTGTTTTCTCTGAATTAGGCTACTGCAAAGACCAACTCCTATAAAAATCTGTTGGCATTTCCCTTTTTAAAGTAAATGTACCATTCCCTTCTTCAAAGCCACTATTGAAGCCCATTATATAACATTATTCTACTAGGATGGATGTTATTGTTGCATTACCATCGAGAATATAATTTAGCTAAGAGCTGTGTGTGTGTGTGGCACATAGGATATTTATGTCATTGGCTACTTACTTAAATATGTAATTTTATACAGTATGTATGCACTTTATATTGCATGGTTACAGACACCCCCATTGAATTTCAACCATTCTATTTTGAGTATAAAAGAGCACAAGACCACCTGCGGGGATATAAATCATGGGCTTGCGCGCTGTGTTATTCAGTTGGCAGTTGACACCGCAACCAGTAAAGCCACTGAGGACCAGCCAACTCACTATCGTGGTTATTATTTATTCTTTCAGGTGGGTAAATGACACATAAGCATAATACATTTTGTCGGTAATGTAGGTTTTCTATTTAGTGTATCGTTATGCATTGTAGAATATGTAGTTTGTAGTTTATTAGCGGTATTTGCGCTACAGTAGCTTGCCATTGGTTTGTGAACTCCCGTTTTGAATCCTCGAGTTTGGCTGTTCATCGTCGCCATGTTGGAAAAATGAATCCAGAAATGACCTTATTTAGATATGAGGGTGGTGCCTGGAGTGGAGCGCAACAAATTGATTGACTTGACTGCCGAGCCCGTCTGACCCGGCAACCTGCACAAGGTAGCCACGCCCCAAAACTTTACCCTGCTTTATCATCTGTTTTACTCTAAGTGGGACTGAATGCATATCATATTCTATTTAAGAAGACTATAAACTAGAGATTAAGACCATAAACTCGTCAGTAACCCGTTTATTGAGCTAATAAATCATGCATTATTTACAATGGGAGTCAGTGAGTGAAACTACTTTCTGCAGCAAAGATGCGCCTCTAGTGGCCATTTCATAGAATGCAGGGCTTAAGGCACTTAGCGTTGGCTTCACTTTGCAGCCCTGAAGGCTCCGTCCACTGTATTCTACAGTCAATGGTCAAAACATAAGGAGTTGGATCATGTAACATTTGCTCCTCTGTTAAATATATGTACGTGTAGGATTCGATTTTAGCTTGTTTTGTTGTTTTGTTGCTTGTTTATTTGCTGCTAATTAGCAGTGCTGTAGTTTGCCGTTGCCAAGGCAACCGGGCAGCTCACATGTTGTAATATTTCATAGGTAAACAAAGAGGATGAATGAGATTATAACATTAATGTAATTGCTGTGTGACTGAAGGTATATGGGAATATGATAATTGTTTTACACTGGTAATGATAATAATTATAGATACTAGAATAATATAGAATAAGCACTTTCAATACTCATGTAGAATTGATCATTTTAATAGCCTTCTTTTATATAGAATAGCCTATTTTATGTTTATTGTGATTCGATTGGCCTATTGATTTTATATACAGTATCAAGTGAATGCGTAGTTATTACAGTATCAAGACAGAGATGGCAAGGGGAAAGTAGGCCACTAATTTACTGTTTTGTTGGAAATTTATAGTACAGATGTTTTATTCTCATGAGAAGTTAATTCTGGGCTGGGTAACAACATTCATCTGCCTAACAATTAGAGCAGAGACAGGAACTCCTATGATTAAAGAGGGTGTCAGACAGATATTGCAAACCCACTAGCAACACTGTGGTTTGGTCTGTAGATTTAAGAACACATTTAGCTACTCAACAATCCCAACACAGTGCTCAGATCTTTCCTCAGCTCATCTTTTCAATTGGAGAACCCCTAATATGTACTGTGAAGCAAATGTAAAAAATCTGTAAATTAAAATATGAAGCAGATAAACAAATTATATGTATAATTAATTATAATTAATTATAATATGTAATAATTATTCAATTCTGTGTGAGAAGCAATTTATTTCAGAAAGAGCAAGCCGCAACAAACGCAAGCCATGCATATGGCCTCTACAGTGTAGTGTCCTCCCAGGGAATTTTCATTGGCGGCTCTGAAATATTGTGAGAAAGCCACCATCAAGCTTTCAACCAAATGTTTATATATCCTACCCTATATATGCTGTTGTACCCTGTAGCCTTTCAACTGAAAGATTATAAATTATCAGTAAACGACTATGTATGTACTGTAAATGTAACCTTTTAAAATAAAAACGGGTTAGTGTCTAAAAATAAGATTTAATGATTTTATACAATGAAAATTTAAGTCTTACCATTCACTGTCCCCAGGAAAGGTATACTTTCTATTGAGGCATTCTTAATGGCCTACATGTGCACTTATTTGCTTAGCTGAGGACACGCAAGGTTATATTCATAACTAAAAGTTTTCTCTGTCATTTTGTGCCAACATTAAGAAGAAGAGAACGTTACCTTCACCTCCGTCTGAAAATATCTTTAATATGGATAACAGCAAATGGGTAGAACCATTTTTACAGGCCACTGATGCTACCTAGGAACCATTATGCATCTGGCACTGCCATTGACAGAACGCTCCCTTTTAAGTCAATTGAAGCTGATACATTCCCCCGTGCTGGCTTTAGTGTGAACACCGCATTTAAGGAGTTTCCACTGCCAACATTCACTTACATGCTATTTGTAATGATCCATGCCTATGCCCTTCATGCTGTCGTCTGCCGTGGTTAAAAGCCCAAAAGTACGGGTGACCTTTAATGTAATCTTCATTCAGGTGTGGGCACATTCATCTGTTCCCCTGTTATTCCCTAACTCAGATACCGTCTTGTAAAATCAATAATATTAACAAGGATTAGTCAGCTGAATATTTCTAAAGTAACCACAGGAATCCTAAATGAACAAGTTTCTTATTTAAAATGAAATAGTGATTTTGGATGTGCCTACGGGGCTTAGTCACGTCAGTAAGCTCAGGAAGGTGGCAGGTGTCCTTCCTCACAATGTCTTAAGTGCTTTTGTGAGACTAAATCATGTCCAGAGAGGTGCTTTACAGTGTGAGGGTCGCAGCCACACAGATCTTGTTAAGGGCCAGAGGAGCCGACAAGTACATTCACTGTGATTTAGTTCCACTGAAGTGCACAGCAATCTTCAGGGCGTGGACCTGTGTGTGTGTGTGTGTGTGTGTGTGTGTGTGTGTGTGTGTGTGTGTGTGTGTGTGTGTGTGCGTGTGTCGGAGAGGCTAAGGGTCAGGATCACTCTCCGAATCACAGAGAACGCAGAGGGAACAAACTGAGTCTGTTAGAAATAGTGCAGAGACAAGCTTAACCTATTTTTAATAGTCCCTCTTGCTCCGTCATGGCCTTTTCTAGACCGTCCTCGGTTACTGAAAGGTTGCTCTTTCGAAGGATAAAACAGCACCGGTCACTGAGTCAAGTTCAGTGTAGTTTGACAACACAGTGCTTTAAATGTTCAGTAAATGTGATCTAGCAGTTTCAAATTAAATCTGGTATTTAAAGCTGTTTAGTATTACTGATGGTTCCTCTAATGATTATGAATTATGAATATTAGCTTTCCTGCTACTAGCCTGTTCTGATTCAAAATGAGTAGAAATAATCGCTTACTTAAGAATTTAGTGATTTACAGATTTTGTATGCCAACACAAACAAAACAGACCACTGCAATAATTGTTTTCGATTAAAATGATCCTCAACAGAAACACATTTGAGAAATGAACATGCAACGGACCTGACAGATGCAAATCAGGGCTGTTTCTTGATGCTGGAATAACAATTTTACACTACATTGCAGGTATTTACAACTTGGTGTGCATACTTAACCACGGCAATTAAGGAAGTGGTTGTGGAGATGTCAGTTACTCCACTGAAGCCGATCTTTAGCAGGCGGTGATGCGCCATGTGTTTTGTTATGACGCCAGATGCACTGACTTCCCAGTGGGACCTAGTTTGATGTTTTCACAACCGTCACTTTTGCGCTTCGTCAGGGTCCCTCAGAAATATTTGACAGGTAAATGTTTGGTGGCTGGTCACCTGCGAACAGATTTTATTTTTTATATATTCATTATAAAGTACAGCTTTAAATTGTGCAAAAGCTTGCATTGGTAGACATTTTAATAGTTTTACTACTGTTTTGCTACTAAAAAAGCCTCCTAAATGCATGACAAGTAGCGCTTAGAGTCCAGGTACCCAGTATCTCGTAGGTCATGAAATCATGAATGTGGCTGAGAGTGAATATCAAAACTTTCACATTTATAATTATTCTTTAAAAAAAAAAGTATTACAGGGGTATGTGAACAGTGTCTTTAGCCATTTTATGCGCTGAAGTAACTGATTTTGCTATATGTACGCCATATAAATATATATATATTAAATCTAGAAACATTAATTTTAAGCTAAAATATTCATAAAAGCATTTCCCGACCCTCCGCATGTCCTCATCCTCATTCTGGGAGCCACTAATACATTGAATGCTGCTGGTTTTTACCAAAGTTGTCATTCATTGGTAATGGCCCTGAGTCCATTAGAGAGAAACAAAAGTGTTTATTGAGGGTAGATACTGAGAAATGCTTGAAGTACAACTAGAGAGTGAGGGAACATGGATGCAGCATATAGGCGTTAAGGAGGCTTGTGAATGAAAACACTGGCCCTGCCTGCCCCCACTCCCAGGAGCGCGTTGGTTCCGGAAGCTGCATCTTCCTCCCGCCGCCAGTACAAGACGTCCTCTCAGTGGCTCTCGCTGCTAACAGACGCCATCAGTCACAGCGCCTCAGACACCACTCACTCCCAATCTCACCACTGCTGTGCAGGCAACTGCCTGGGCTTGTCTCACAAATCTGCTACTCCATGTGCTCCGCAAGCAAATAGATACACTGTGTGCGCGCGCACACACACACACACACACACCATTCAGCCTCTCCTTTGTGCCAGGACCAAAAAGCGCGCTGCCTCAGAGTGTGTCCCAGTCTTGCTTTTTATATCCTCCCTCTCTGTGTGGTTGGCTACTTGACTGTTGGATTTACAGTGACAGAATCCACCCCATGTCCTACCGACTGCCTGGGCTTACTGGCTTCATCTGACGGCGCCTGCCAGGTCATTTTCTTCTGTATTTTACCACTGGCTGGACTGTCACCATGGCTCAGTTGTCCGTTTATACTGAGTTGTTTTCTTTGTTTTTTAGTTCTACTATGGATAAACCATAGTGTTTTTTTCTACATAAATATAACTTAAAGATGAGATATTGCATTTTTACTATCGCTAGCATACGGGCTGGAAAACGAAATAAAAAATCTTCTCCTGAAAATGTGGTTAGTATTAATTGTTGTAATGGTAAATTCATTAAATGAAATGTAAAGACAGGTTCTGTACATTTCATTTAATTAATTTAATTAATTAAATGAATTAAATAAATATTGTAAAGAAATAGTTGTAGAACATTGTAAATTAGGCAAAACCAACAGCTACGTCTTTTGTTTTTGGCGAAAACTAAAATATATTAACCTTTATCGGTGGCTTATATTGATGTACTGTAAGTTTCCCTTTTCCAGATCAGCCATTTTAAATCAGCTATTTCAAAATGTTCTGGTTTCCTTTTTATGACTTAGTAGATGCTTTTATTCACAATAGACTAGATTAAGTACACATATTTTGGAGCAGAGAGGGGTTAGGTATTTCACCGAGGTCAGGAACAGGCGACATTTCTAGGGCTGTAACTTCAACCCATAGTCCCGCAACTGCCCGAAAATTGTTCCAGGTGCCCTAGGTGATCTATTCAGCTATTGACAAATGTACTTATTGTAAGTCACTTTGGATAAAAGCGTCTGCTAAATGCTATAAATGCGTATGTAAATGTAAATTACATAATCGGAAAATCATGCACCTGACCTCCCAAACAGCGTTGCATAAGTCTGGAATGTAGCGGGTGCATTACACAATCCGAAATGGCATTCTTTCAAACTGGTACAGACCTACCGCGGTAGCAAAAGCAGTCTTTTTTGCCCGGTGGACCTCCGCCTGCCAATACCCACTTGCCAGATCCAGCATGGGAGTACCACTCCGCCCGCTTCAGGCTGGTCAGGGACTCAATCCGGGGGGGTGGTGTAAGCATCTTTATGCGTCACAACATTCGACCGCATTCAACATGGACTAGAGGACTCACAGACAATTCCCCCCTCCAACATTCCCTGAAGGAGGGCCCTCAACTGCATACAGGGTAGGTGGCACTGGTTGGTATCTCTCCCTGATGGGTGCAGCATTCCCCGTCGGGATAGTGTGGTACACCACATTGGTGTGGCTGTAGTTGTCCTCATGGGCTAAGACCACCTGCCATGCATCCAGCAGGTGCTTCGGCTGTTGTTGTTGCTCTGGGTAAAACCCTTCTGTCTGTTGATACAAATCACACAGATGAGGGCAGGTAGGGCATTACTAACCAGCCGGACTTCCACCTGATTGGCTGATTGGGAGTCTGCATATCAGACGCAAACGGGGGGGGGGGGGACTGTTCAGGGGGACTGTCCCTACCGGGCCGCTCAGCTGCCATGTGACACCCTGTTTGTGTGAGGGTGTTGCACCCAAATCTCTAAGAAGAAGAATAGTATTTTTCAGATCACCCATTTGGGTCCGCATGCTCTCTGCCAGTTCCAGGGTTTCCTTTATGGTACCCAGGCTGCTTCAGAAGCCCTCAGAGGTCGTGGCCTGAGCTTGGGGTTATTATAAACGCATCGGGTCTCCACCTCACCTCTGTGGTCCATGCGCACCACCTCCTCCACCATGGCCTTGGCCTCTCTGCAGGCCTCGCCGTACTCATCGCTGGAGCTCCACCTGCACTGTAGTCCAAGCACCAGTTGGCTCCTGAGTATCTCGTTGCTATTCTGGTGTTCTCCCCATATACCTTTTGTTCAGTGCAGAAAAGATCTTGCTCGCGGAATCTCCATCAGATTAGATTCGATTAGATAGTCTTTATTGTCCCCGAGGGGCAATTTGGTTTGCAAACAGTAGTCAACCCAACCAACACACATCATAAAATAAATAAATAGGACATAAATACTAGGGTTGGGTACCGAACTCAGTACTTTTAATACTAGTACCGCGATTTGCCACGTCATTCAACGTTGTGTTTTTAAATGGTTAATTATTAAATCAGCGTATATACCTTCCTTGCCTTTTCCTAAATATAAAGCACATGCTTGCGTTGTTAATTTCAAGTGTCTGTGACCTCATTGTCAGGAAGTCGACCAGCCAAAAAAAATCAATGCCAGATATTTCAGAGAGCCTGCAAGCTAGAATATGGGGCTGCATGCAGTTGAAAGCTTATGAGAAATCAACAAAGCATAAGGGT
Organism: Percopsis omiscomaycus; assembly: GCA_027575585.1. NCBI lineage: Eukaryota > Metazoa > Chordata > Actinopteri > Percopsiformes > Percopsidae > Percopsis > Percopsis omiscomaycus. Next base: position 5,497 of record JAODLI010049853.1, on the reverse strand, counting down.
ACATGTGTCTTCTTGCCCTCCAGGTCCCCAGCAACAAAATAAAACTATGTTGCTGTTGCATCCTTTACTCCCTTCCTTGCTTGGTACGCAGATTAGAGTAAATTACACTCTGTGTCATGGCCAGTAAGATCCTCATCACGATTCGTTCAAAAACCTTTCATAACTCTATAGTCATTCAACACCTTTGGTGATGGAACCTTGGCCACTGGAACGACCATGGATGATTCTTTCCATAACATGGGAACTTTATTCTGTAATAGAGAGCTGGAAAATAAATGTGAAAATGCCACAAAAGAACAAAGCACAGTTTTTAAGAATTTTTCTCAAATGTGTCTGTTCAAGATTTCGCTGGACGTCCATTTTATCAATCTGAAGGGGGCAGGACAGTCTAGAGGTCTGGGTGTTGGACTCCCAGCTGGAAGGTTGTGGGTTGTGCCTATCTGTAAGCATCCTTGAGCAAGATGCCTAACCCCTATCTGCTCCATGTAATAGCGCCATGTAATTGTAAGTCGCTTTGGATAAAAGCATCTGCTAAATTATGTAATTGTAATCTGAATCACTGCCCTCTGAGAAACTCTAAATTCAGCCAGTTCATCACTAAAATCATGGGAATCAAATCTCAAGTAAAACAGGTTTAACTTCTCTGCCAGGACAGAGTCTGACTTATCAGGGTTAAAACCCCTTTTTTCTTGGGACAAAACCATAGTTTTGATTCCCCTCCAGGCGCAGCGAGAATTGTCATTCTTAAGTTCATCCTCTACCTTATCTTTAAACCGTGTTTTTTCCAGCTTTACTTCCTTTTTTAACAACTTTTGATCATCCCTTTGTTGGTGAATGTCACCCTGGTGGAAAGCTACCGTTTTCTGATTGAGAGTATTCTTGAGGGATTTACTGACCCAGGGCTTATTATTTGGGTACAATGTAATTGTCTTCCTGGGAATAATCATTTGCTTTGAGAAGGAAATGTAGCTTGATACAGTGAAAGTCAGTTCATCTAAGTCAGTACAAGAATCTTTAAAGACATCCCAGTTGGTACTGTGAAAACAGCCAGTTCATGAATAGCGCCTGTCTACATAGCGCCTGTCTGAATAGCGCCTGTCTCTGTCTACACAGCAACCTCTTTGCGCTCAACTTTCCCTCTCTTGTGGACAGATTGATACTGTAGACCGGGGCTAGAAAGACAGCTGGGGTCAGAATAGTCTAGTGGCACCATTGAATAAGATTTATAGGCCAACCTTATGGTGACATAGCACATGTCCAGCACTTTACCATATCTTGTTGGACATCTTACATGCTGGTAGAAATGACCAAGTGGTTTCCTAAGACTAAGTGTTAATATCACAATATCACAGAGTATAAATGTGGGGCATCAGAATACCAACCATGAATAAGTCAGAAGGGAATTTGGTCTGTGGTGTTTATGCAACAGCACCTACCGGTGGATGCACTGAACAAAGACTGCACCAGTGGCAGCATAACTGTACCCCCTTGTGTCTATAAACTAAATACATAGAATAAATAGCCTTTTCAGACGGGCACAGTCTGTCATATGGCCAGCCACCAGTGAGTTAACACATGCTGCTTCTTCTACAGGTCCTTCTGCCGACAACTGAGACAAACATAAACAGACAGGTTAATGGGGTGCATCCCCGACCCCCGCCTGCATGCCCCACCCCCCTCCTTAGTTATCAGCACCTCCATGAAGACCACCGCACTGTATCCTAGTAGGCAATTTAGCAATGTCACCTCACATAACTAAACAATATTCATTATGTAAAAAAAAAAAAAAAAAGAAGAAATAAAAATAAACTATATGTGAAAGGCGGATATAAGGATGGATATAAAAATACAATAAAGACAATTGTGGCTTCCCTATACCTAACTCGTCCCTCTCAGACCCTGTCACTCCTGGTACATTAAATGTAAATAGGGCTCCGCATATATAATAAACTCAGGGCCAAGAGGCCTGTGCCAATATGGAGCCTGAATCTCGCTCGGCATGATTGTTTGACTCAGTGACCATCTTTCTCACTCACTCACTCTCTCTCTCTCTCTCTCTCTCACTCTCTCACTCTCACTCTCTCTCTCCCACTCTCTGTCCCTCAGCTGCCATTATTTATTCAGTTTGTTTGGTGGGACTTAGTAGCCGCGGCAAGCCAGACCGGCAGACCTATTGAACTGTGGCATAATAGATGTGATACATCAATGCATTTAAGCTGAGAGCCTTTAATTAGGCCTTCCTGCTTATTTCATCAATTCCCCCCTGTGCCCATGAGAGTAGGAGGGGGATGTGGGGGGGGTTGATACAGAGAGAACTTCTGCGTTGCATGTGAATCACCGCTCCACCGCCTCCACATCCACCCGTCTGTTTCTGAAATTACCTGCCACCGCCCTCACCCCCCCCCCCCACACACACACACACACACACACACACACACGGACCCAGACACGCCCTGGAGGGTCAGGCTACTTAAATGCTAATCCTCACCCGGATGTAATAAATAAGAACATGTCAGGATCTGATGAAGAGGGTTGGTTATGACTTGGAATGAAACACAGGCATGCTCAATGTAACAATGAATGATTGGCTTTGTGTTAGCATTCCACTGTGTGTGCCCACTAACACCCTATACCCATTCATAAGGCACTGAAGGCAAAACGCCTGTTGTTCTGAGAGGAGCATGAGAAGGATTGTTCCACAACAGTCCTTGCTATAAGGTGGAAATCTATTTCACACGTTGTACTTGTCTGTAGTCTACAGTAGTTTGTTTATTGTTTAAGGAGTAACTGCTGGGGATCGCTCATTGGAATTCAATTCTGCATCCATGTCCTCTACGAATATGATATAACTATAAAGTCTATGGTATTCAAGAGAAACATTCAGACTAACTCTCTTAATTTAAAAGTTTTAGAAGTTTAAAACGATTATGCTCCCTATCATCCGTCCATACAGGACCCTTAGTACTCACACATATGTATGTGTTTGTGTCTGTATGACTATATTTTTGTGCAGGACTGCCTGTTTTTATGTCGACCATTCCCCCAACAAAATTGGCACACTTATTAGCGCTATAGAAGCAGAGGGAGATTAAGTCAAATCCATACCAGGCTATCTTCAAGTCAGAGCAGAGACAGCATCTGTCACAGAGGGAAAAGAACACGGTGTATTTAGTATCATGTAGCAGAATAGATCCCCATTCCATATGTAAAGTGATTCTACATCAGTGTATAATAGCAGATAGATGATCTCCCACCATCCTTTTAAACGCCCGCCAAAGCGTGTGGATGAGAAAGTTCACTGACGGTTTCGATGAAGATTCTGTTCTGTGACGTTAAAGAGCCTTTCATTCTCCTTCTGTAGATCATATTGAGGCCCAGATGGAAAGAAGACTTCACTCTACCGATATCCAAACGCTAGGAACAGTCTGTGGATTACTAGCTGAAAAAACACAGGAACTGAGTATGGGCGAGTGGGAAGATGAGATAAAGAGGGTGGGACAAACACGGCGAGAAAGAGCGCGTGGGAGAGATTAATTTTCACGGGAACACCTCAGTGGTTGAACCTCTCCATGGTCCTTTTGTTATGTCTGTCTCCTTGACCTATCCAACTGGGGTAATTCTGACCCCAGTGGCATACTTTTAGTTATATCTCAGATACTTTATTCAATTCCAATTTAAATTTTTATGACACTGTCATTCTCAAGCTGCTTAGATCGAACATACAAATATACATGTTTAAACTTTTGTCAAATTGACTTTTGTCAATTTTACACATTGTTTGATTGGTAAGATTCTCCAAAGTTCAATCATTCAGTTCATTTGACATAAACCAGTATAATTAATGATTTACCCGCATGGTAAACAGGAGTGATGAAAGAAATGGTGACTCCCTACCTGTGAAGTGGTCATAAAGTCCAAATATGTGTTTATTCCTTGATTATTTATATTCCTTTGGTCCGTAAGCGTCCACTGATCAAAATAATCCAAACGTTTTATCATAAAAATTAATCCAAGTTGTGAATATTGTTCTAATTTTAGTAATCTTCATACTGGTTTAAATCATCAATTTGATAGTATTTCCCAATTTTTTTCATTAATTAAAGGCCTGTCCCATATAGACACCTGTCCCAAATAGGGTCACTTCAGTGATTGAAGCAAATAAATGGCGCGCTTTTATTGAATTTTTTACAGTGTTTTTCTGAGATTGTTGTCTTTTGACAATAGCATTTTCTTTACATTTACACGTTTAGCAGACGCTTTTGTTCAAAGCGACTTTGATTTGTCAATAGCTGAATAGGTCATTGTAACGCGGTTTAAAGATGTGAGTGCAGGTGCAGACCAAACAAAACACTAAAAACACGAAAGCCGCGAAACACAAGACTCTGCTTGTAGTGTTAGTTCTCAGCTCAACGGGCACACTACAGACAGCAATGAAACACAGAAACAATAACCAACCAAGACAAAAGATGATCCCCAACATACTGTATATAACCCCTCACAGTCCCATACAGCTGCCCATAGTGAGATTGCGTGACTGATTGCGTACCAGTTGGTAGCGCATGTATGTAAAATATGTTGGCAGGATGAGATTATGCTATACTGCCATTCTATGAAAGAGGAAAATTATGTCAAGATTCATGTTGTGATTAAATTCTTTAATGATGATTCTTTAGTGATTAAATTCTTTAATCACAAAATGAATTAGATGTGTCTGTGTTGAGAAACTATATTGACCCTGGAGATCAATATTAAAGGGAAAGGAAATGGAGGTGTTCCATCATTTGCATAAAACAGTGTTGACATGTGACACATTATTAGAATAATAAAAGATCTTAAACAGAATATTTCCAAGCTGTCTAGGAACATTGTGGCCATTTATGAAACAGCAGACACAGTATGCACTAGGCTATATGCACCTGATTTACAGTGATAAAATGAAAGCCAGCTCAATGAATAGAAAACAAATGCTAAAAAAGAGAAAAAGCCTTGAGGAGTTGAAAATTCAAAGACAACATTGGCATTACAGTACATGCTGGCTAACTCACTGTTGACTTGGCGGTTGATAGGGCAAGTTCTCATTTGTGATTCATAGAGTTCATAGAGTCCTGTTCTAAGATATTATTGGATTTGACAAAAGAGAATACAGGACGCAAACTGTGTGAAAGTTTTCAAAGCACCATAATGATAAAATAAGTCAATTCCCAGGAGGATGTGCTACTCCAATAAACACCCTGGTATATAAAATTGATTTAGTAAAAAGGAACTTGGCATGGGTTTTATAATTAACAACAGATGGCATCATTCTGTTATCCATCTTGTCAAAGATGCTACATTTTTTTAAATTTATTTTTTGTTGGCGGAAAGACAGAGCACACACACACACACACACACACACACACACACACACACACACACACACACAAGCACATGCCAACACAAAGACAAACACAAGCGCCACTGAGATATAATATGATTGTGATACATAAATATATAAACA
>JAODLI010049842.1:0-16638 GCA_027575585.1 Percopsis omiscomaycus | reverse complement strand
AACTAAGGAGGCGCACCTGTGCGGGGCTAATCCCCCGCAGGTGCGCAGCCGGGACGGGAGGCACGGAGCGTGCACGGAGCGTGCACGGGCCTGTGTACTTGCCTTTGCACGGGCCTGTGCACGCCAATCATGACAGCTTCTAGAAAGACTTCAGCAAGAAGCGAAAGAAATGGAAGGACACCGTCTTCAGGTCTTCTAAAGGCCTAAACTTGTCTGCTTGGTGGATTTGGTTGACACTCTTCCTTTTGTGGGCATTAGCACTGGTGTTGAAATGAGGACCATCGAGAAACACGGGAAGACATCACACTAATGGGTCGAGATTTGTACCGGGATCAAGACAGTATGTCTGTCCCGTCAGTTTCTTGTGGCCAGGTGGAGTAAAGCTGCAGTGAAAAGTCATAAAACTTGCCTTCCCAGCATTCTGAATTATGACAGGCAAGACAGCAGTCAGGTCCACATGCCTGGTAGCATTTAAACGGCGACAGTTCACAGCTGGCCTCCACTTTGTTTGCCAGCGGCTGTAAATTTGGTTGTAAATGACCCAATTTTAATAAAAAGTGATTTAATGTTTTCGTGAAGTGTAAGGCGTTGAAGAAAGCAGCGTTTCAGATCATTCACACCAGAAATGCTGCTTACTGTTTTGTGTGCGGTCCCAGTCACACCTTAGTAATAACTGACAGGTGTGGAGTGGACCGACATGTGATTCACTTTACTAAACTGAACCACAAAGTATAACTGCTGGCCCAAATGTCTCAACACACATAATGGTGGAAAAAAGGCTCATAGATGAAAGCCAGTTTAAAAAAACATCTCACGGCTGTTAAGCCACAAATGTTGACACAAATGGTGACAGGATAGTCTAGTGATCTAGGTGTTGGACTCCCAGCTGGAAGGTTGTGGGTTCAAGCCCCAGAGTTGGCCTACCTGTAAGCATCCTTGAGCAAGATGCCTAACCCCTATATTCTCTTTGTAATAGCAACATGTAATTGTAAGTTACTTTGGATAAAAGCATCTGCTACTATTGACGTGTGATTATTTGGCTTCACTGCTGATGTAACTGGCAAACACATTTGCATGTAAAGTTGGTCCTTTGCAGTGTTGGGGGTAACGCATTACTGTATTCACATTACATTTGTCTGTAATGTAACACATTGTTGTTCCTAAATTCAGTAATCACATTACATTTACTAATCAAACATTTATGTAGTTACTTGCAATTGAGCCTTGTTCTCGCCACAGCACACCTGTAAAGTGCTATTCGGGCTGTTTTTTTTACTGACTTTGCTGTTGCCTTTGTGGTATTATTTTATTAAAGAGCGTAAAATAAAGAGCTTGTGTATGTCCTCCTTATTAGGATGGGGATTTGTGCTGACATGTGGGCATATGTAAGGCTTAACGTTATATTGTTAACTGGCAATTACGTGACAATGCATCTCAGGCAATGTTGTGGAGTAACACAAAAGTAATGTAATGAGTAGTGTAACAAATTACTTTCTAAAGGGAGTAAATAAGTAAAGTAATGCATTACTGTAATGCATTACATTAGCTAGCTGGCACAAGTGATAGCAGAAGTTGTTAGGGCCACTTTCATTGGTGTAAATATGACCCTGGGACAATTGCTACTAGGATTACCCTTTAATGAAACGGACTAATGAAAGCTGAGAAGACTTAAAGAGTTCAGAATATGTTATGATCATTATGCAGGGTGTTCACTGGGGACCCTTCTTATTGGAGTCGTTAGTCCTTGTTTTCCTGTGTTTGAAATGATAAGAAACTGGTATTGTTTCTTTGTGGAGGGGCTGTGAGTGGCTAATGGACCTGCTTTAGTTTTCATCAGTTCAGTCACTGAACGCAATGTGTCTGTGCTTTATCTGACCTAGCAATGCACAATTCTGAACACAATTCTTTTTGTGATGGACGTGGGGATATATCAATCTAATGAAGCCGGAGCTATATGTACATTTAAAGTATTTATTCAGGATTTAAAGAGTGAGAAATAATGTATTTTTCATATTCCGGCCTCCACACCTGTAAAATACATGTGCTGGCTTTGTCAAGATATTTAAGACTCACTGCTAATTGTCATACTATTGTATATTGTGAGAAGCTTCTTTATACAGTAATTGAAGGTAAATTACTTATATATACAGTAATAATAATGGTTTGAGCTCTATATACACTATACACAATTATTTCTACTGTTAAACACATCATTTCACTCCATTAAAAGTATATTATGAGTTAACCTGTAAATTAGCTGCTAGCATGTACTGGTGTTACATACAGTATAGCATGTTATTCACACCTCGGAAAGACCACAAGATAAACAAACACCGGGTGTCCGCATCTGGCATAGGGGATTATATGAGATGAGACGATGGCATTAGATGAAGTGCGTCTAACTGTAGGCCTAGTTCATGGCGAGAAGCTCTATTGAATAAGGAACCAAAACATGCTGGATTAATTGTAATCAACCTAGCATCGGACAACAAGTTAAACTTAATGGATCACACAGACCGAGAGTCCAGTCACTGAACGGAACCAAACCATTTCAATCAGCAAAGTGATTTGTAATTTCCACCACTGGGTTCTTGACAGTTTACTAGAAGAGAAAAGGGAAACAAAAAATACAGGAAAAAGAAAGAGGGGAAAGCATTGTTTGGTCTTTTATCTGAACAGGGCTGTGATTGTTTGTTGATTTCCCCTCAAAAGAAAGGGGCTCTGTCCCGACAATAGTAGATTAAAGCGACTGCTATTCCCCTTGGACGGGGCCGTAATCGCTTCAAACACTTCCTACACAATTTGCAGTTGGTCATTTGAAGGGCTTTTTGTCGTGTTGTGCATAAACTGATTAACATACCTTTAAGAGCTGGCCCTTCTGAGAAATCTCCAACATGAAGCAGATTAGGTTTAATTATATGACGGGCCATGGCTAGTGTGTTCATAATTCTCTATTAATATTAGCAGTTTATCTGTCCTATCTTTCACGTACTGCAGATAATTCCGGGTGAAGGTTTCTGAGAGCTATTATTTTCGTTCTCTTTTCATAGACAATAAGAGGCCTCTCAGGTGTTCCGTCGTGAATGTCAAACCTCACTGATTATTCCCCGTCATGAGTTTCCAAAGATGAGTTGTGTCAGGTATTGGAAGAGGGTCTGCTTCAGTGAATCGGACCAATCTAGCTACTACTGTCCCAAACACACTCAACGCGGCCCTTCAGAATGTCTTTTAGGCAAACACGTGCTGTCTAAGAATAGCATATCATGTCCAAGCATAATCTGTTGCCTTTAACTTTCTTCCCAGACAACTGCGATGGCCCACTGGTGTCCATTTTGCCTGAGGCCTCTTTTCAGAGCTCCTCGCAGTCGTCTGCGAGCAACGCTCCCCATTTCGCAAAGCTCAACAAAAGAGACGGTAAGTAAAACAAATTTCTTGCATCCTTTGCCTAAGGTCACTGAATTGAATTTCCAAGCCCACCTGCAAAATCACAGAGACAGAATACTGCTCTCTGGTTTTTCCGACAAGGTTTACGTTCACTGTTTTCATTTATCTACACCCGCCCCATGCCTGATTCATCCACCGCCAACCATCAGCTGGATAAAGATGTATCTCCTCTAGGACTAACTGGCTTTTAGTTGGGCTCTCTTTATTATTAACAGCCGCAAGGAAAAGACAAGATGATTGCGTGATGCAGACTTGGAAGTGTCAAGATTCAAGTGGTTAAAAGAGAAGAAGAAAAAACATCACATTTTAACAATGCACAAAAGAGACACTTTCATCCAATATTTCTGAAAAATGCTACACAGCCAAGGTCAGGGAGGCGGCTAATGAAAACGTTATGCCAAACAACAAAAGCCACATTGGATTTGAAAACATATTTTGATGGCCCGCATGTTAATTCAAGGTCAGATACTACACAGAGGATCCCATTCTAATTTAGTGAGGGGGGATGTCTTGTACCATTGTGAAATGCTATTAAAAATGGTTTGAAACTCAGAGTGCACATATAATACCCCTTCTGCACCTGAGTGGCTGACACTCCTCTTTACTCCTCACACTACAGCCTTCACAGGCTCGCATCTTTTCCACCCCTTTTATTTTAAGTTGGCCTTTTGGGGCACTATAATGCAGCGTAAGGAGTGTTACCTTTTAAGATTTTCAACAAAACAGTTTTACAATGTCTACAAGTACACCGAGCATGCAATAAATATCGCAATAAATATTATACTCTCTTTAATGCACAACATTCATACAACTCATACAAGGTGTGTTATCTTGAGATTCATCCAGAGATACCAGAACACCGTGTCCTTCAACGACCTCATCTTGACCATTAGTATTTACTCTCCCGAATTATTCTCATAAATACTGAAGAGGCTGAAATGGATCTCAGAATATTAACAGCTTCCTAAATGAGAGGATGTAAAAAAGATCCGCAAAATAAGTACCTGTGTCACCTCTAAGGATGGTAAATCACAAAGAATACTACATTAGGATAATAACCATTAATGACTATATATTTCTCCAGCGATGGATAGATAGATAAAAGTAGCAACAGAAGTAGAAGCGGCAATATTCCTTAGTGGTATTTCAACATCCAAGGTCATACATACCTTAAACTATTTTATTAAAGCCATAATTGAAAGCCTCAGATAGGTCTAGCCGGTCCACATCCACATGCAAATGGAATTAAGTTAACTCTACAATCTATTCTACCCAACCTACTTCCTTCCGTCACTGCCAGATTAAGGCTAACAGACCATTCCCTTGACAGAAATGTTCAAGGTTTCACTGTTTTGCCCATTATCTCACAAAATGCATTAAACATACTCATAAATAATTGTAATAAAAGTCGTTTTTTTCACAGTGAAATGAAATAGCCCGTCTTCAGACCATGTTCATATCACTTGACCTATTGCATAGCTATAATTATACTAAGCTCAAAACCCTCTAGGCTAGTAGTCAAACAGACCTGGAACCTGTTTCTGAGTTGCGTGTAAAAGGTGTCCCAGTAATAAATGGATTGGCTTCACCAACCTCCCAGGAGATCTCTGGGACAGAATAATTCCAACCCGGTCAATCGCTATCCAAACTACGTGGGCAAAGCTGGCCTTTTTGATTGGCCTGTGGTCAGGACTCGAGGGCCTTAAGATGGTGGTAGCAAAGCAAGTAAGGAAACGTGCGTGGAAACTCTGGAGGTCTCATGCCAGTCACGTGTGTGTCCTGTCTTTCAAATACTCTCCATAGTCCGGTAATTTGAAACCGTGGTCAACCTTCACTACATGCATCGATAGCAAACAGTAAAACCCCACTCCCTCAGGGTGTGGGTGCTTCGTAAATGATGCTTCCTCCATGACGGACACTATGGCTTGATATGCTGCGCTCATCTGCTCCTGTGGTGTTGTTTCCCGGCCCACAGCGGCTGAGTAATGAACCTCTCTGCCAGAGCTGACCTGTTTCTTTAGCGTGATAGCTGAAGAGCCAGTGGGACTTCAACGCATCTTTATGGAAGGCATGATGCCTACAGTATCTACGCACACACCCTGGTCATGTCCCTGAATCCATAACATACACACACACACACACACACACACATAGCTGAGGACAAGCAGGAACTGCGTGTGATGAGAGGAAAGACTGTCAAATATCAAGCAGATTAAATGTGAGAAATAACCATTTTATAATACGTTTTCTGAAGAAGAATATGCAGTGTGTGCAGTGGAGTGATATGCAGAGACAATAGTCCCAGCAAAGCGTAAAGGAAAGAAAACAATAGTTTCACTTCCTAATTAGGAAATAATGGGTATCATTTGTGGATTGCGGGGGTATTTGCTGTAGATGGAAATATATACACTCATTTTTGGAGCTTACTGGAGAGAACTATAGTATACTGATGTATACCGTGAAGTATTTATTTAGCATGCTACTAACTAAGAAATGTTTGTTTTATTTGTTCTTACGTTTCAAACAGCAGAAAATGTAAAATTGGTTAAATTCTCCCTATCTTATTTGCTCTATTTCTCTTTAAATAAACCAATCCTGCACAGTACATCAGCGTATCAGAACTGAACTGCTACAGTGAGATGTCAGTGAAGAGTAAAATTATGTTTCACTCTCATGTTTAGTTCTCCATTTTTTAAGACAGAATCAATTCTAGACTCCAAAAGACAAAGGCAAAAAGTAAATAAATAAATAAATAAAAAAGAAGAAATTTGTAATTTCTTTGTTTTTGTTGTTTGTGTAGCTAATTTCCAATTCCTTTTTTCTCTCGCTAATATCCTTTTTTTTCACGCCTACACACACACACACACACACACACACACAAATACATAAACATTAACATAAACACATACACCAACACATATGCAAATATTGGAGGTGTTGTGCTGTCAATGTATTCGGGCGTGTGCATTATGCAGGTGGATTTACAATATTTTACATATGCTAACATGCATTTCTCAACATTGAGTTCACTTTTCCAAAACCCTTCACACAGACAACATGCAGCTTGGCACCTACTTCACCAAAACAATTCTTACATGCCACAAAAACAACACATTTTACCAAAATATCAACACAACCTTTCATCTAACACTACAACAATTATTTTTATTTTTATTATTTGTATCATTGATGTCTAAAAAAAAAGAATGACACCTCTTCACAGCATGAAATACTTTTCTACAGAGGCAAGTCATAGAAAGGCTGTAGCAAAGGCTTTAGTAGTGTCTACTTCCCAGCATTTTTGTTTGGTAAAGTAATTCCAAAATGCTCAAATTGAAATAAAATTCCATTAAACCAGAAACAATTGCTCAAACAAACAAAACCATGCTTTTATACAGTACCCGTTATTATTTTTGTATTTATTTTAGCAATATACTTGCATGTAAACGTTTGCAAAATGTGCTGTACTGTAGATACAGTACATATGGAATTCTGGTGTTGTTAGAGTTTGACTGAGGATAGAATTCATGCATTTTGAAAGATGCGGCCATTGAATGCGTTATGTGTTGAAGCAAAGAAATATGATTGATGGTTTGGCCCACATAGCTTGCTGTTTTGCTGCCTGTGGGAAGAGTTTAGAAAGAGAGAACACATTTACGGCATTTTGCAGACGCTTTTACCCAAAGCGACTTACAATAAGCACATGTGTCAATGGTTCAGCATGTCACATATATATGTCATATATGGCATATATATGTGTATATATATATAGTATATATATGTGTATATATATATATATATTTTTTTTTTTTTTAGGGGTAGAGACAGAAGATAAATAATTGTCATAGAGAGCTTTGGTTAGTGGGAGTGGGAGTGTCAGTGTGAACACAGTGATGAGAAATTCATTTAACCAATAGCAAAATGCAAATAGTAAGTAAATGTAATGCTCAGACTTCCAGGAAGTAGTCGAAACAAGCCTCCGCAAGCAAGATGTAGACTTTCTGTTGTCTAATCCATCTTTGTCCCTCCCAAGGAGCCGGGGGCTGGTCGCCGTCGGTGACGGACGGAGAGCCCTGGCTCCAGATGGACCTCGGGGACAGGGTGGAGGTGACGGCGGTGGCCACACAGGGGCGCTACGACAGCTCGGACTGGGTCAGCGGCTACCTGCTGCTGTACAGCGACACGGGTCGGGCCTGGAAACAGTACCGGCAGGAGGACGGCGTTGGGGTGAGTCCCTGCGGATGGAGAAGGGGCAGGATAGCGGTCCGGGTGTTGGACTCCCAACCGGAAGGTCGTGGGTTTGAGCCCAGTAGTCGGCCTACCCACAAGCATCCTTGTGCAAGACGTCTGACCCCTACCCGCTCCTTGTCGTACTCGTAATTATTAAGTTAAATTACTCAATTGTAATGGGAGGTAAAGCTGTTGGTGCCTCTCTGTTGGAGGAGGCTTGTGTTAAAGCAGTACTAAAGCCACCAGAGGTTCATACGCAGGGTGCTCATCAGGAGATGATCCCTCATTTATTTATAACAGTCATTTGATATGCGCAATTTTCTTTTGTCTAATGTAAGAAATATTTACTTTCTGAATTAAAAATAGAAACATACAGGTATCTTAAATAAAAAAAATAAGTTCAGTATTGATTTTGGTCTAGCAATGAAGGATATAAAGTATATAGGGAATTTCATTTGGGCGTGAGAACAGGACTTTAGATTCAAGTTTGTGAAGCGAATAGTGTGACACACGAGTTGTTCACAACACACTCCTTACTTTGCTGGGAACAAATAGGTCACATGACTTGTGTTAGTAGGTCACATGACTCGTGTTAGTAGGTCACATGACTCGTGTTAGTAGGTCACATGACTTGTGTTATACTGTTGGCTGCTGTATTTGACACTCCGTCTTTAGCTGGTTTCATTTGTTTTATTGCATTTATTGCATATATGCTGGATTTTGTTCAGCCCAAAACACTGCACTGATAAAACCCCTCGAAACCCACACACGTGCTTTGGGTCAATATAGCTGATTGGACCTCTTCTCAGTATTGTCTAGGTGTGTACAGACTCTCTTTGAGTGACATCTCTCTGACTGGTAGTAATTTATATGCAAGTGTTTTTAATTCAACAATTTGTTTTTAAAATATTTTTTAAAGAGCCACTAAGAAAGTATTCAATGCCAATATTTAAGCAAGTATATAATCATCATCACACTTTTCAAGCTACTCAATCATGCAGATTGTGTTTTAGTTCATATTTTGTTGCAAGTCCTGACTGTGAAGGGTTGGCTTTCAGATAAACACTTGAATTGTAGGCGTTTCGGTGGAAAACTGACATGCTTGATAAGACCTCTCGCCATAAAAAAAGAAAAAACATTAGTCAGCGTCTGAGCTTAATGTTGGCTCAGCAGTATAACTGGACGTTTTCAGGCTCCTCTTGAAAGCGTCCAAGTCTCTTTAGTTTAGGGCCCGAGATATGGATAGTCATAGCTATCATGTTTTAGAATTCAAAACACTTGAAAACACTTTTCTTGAAAGCAGGCACAGCTGTGTAGAATTTAATTTGCAAGGCAAATGAGGCAGTGGAGCCAAGACTGAAAACCTTTGACCTTTTCTTTTGATGTATTCAGTTATGCCACCCTCAAACCTTATGTTTGCAGCTATTGATTAATCTAGTAAAAAGGTACCTTCAAGCTAGCAGTTTTTACTCAACTTATCTTGCAGTGCGTAATAATATTTATTATATAGCCGGCAGCTAAGATTGACAATTTCTTTTGAATTATCTGAGCATTTTACATTTTAATATTTCCGTGACCCACATTTTGTGCTCAAACCTGTCATTAAACACTGCCTTCAAGATAGATGTTAGCCATGTATATCTGCAATACTTTCCTCTCCACCCTATCTCCAACGCCCTGTCACTTAGCGACAGTTCAGCTGTGAGTGTGCTCTGACAGAGTGCAAAGGCTTTTTGAGTGCCTGCCACGTTGCTATTACTGTCTTTTCAATTCTCCTGAATGCGTTTGGATGCTTTCTTGTTCAAGAATGTCAAATGAGGAAATCTAGCCTGCAGTAGGGTAAGCTACAGTTGTACAGTAGAAATGTAAGGGCCTTGGCAGTTACCCGGCCTGATTGTGGGGGCTTTAATTAGGTTGAAAGTGTGAACTGTCAGAAAAGAGGTTTAAGATGTTTGTATTTTAATTTAATTTTACGTAGCCTAATCATATTTGAGCACACACAGCAGTGTTTTATGGGTTTGCTGCATCAATTACATTACACCGCGTTTGAATCGGTCTCAGCTGTTGGATGTTTATCTGCCATGCATGTTTTGACACTGGTTTGAATTTCATACCAAAAAAAAAAAAGCCAAGCTGTTGGTTTTGACCCGGGCTAAAATTAGCTTTGTTTTCGTGGTTGTGTTGGCAGTGTTACGTCTTAATTAGCTGAGGATGTGATGGGTGCAGAGACATGCAATTATAGACATGCAAATTCCTGAGCAGGGAAAGAATACCCTTTCAGGTTTCATGAGCACATTCAAGGGCATTTAATTCTTAACAGGAGATAGCATGTTCTTACTTTGGTGAATCTAGCGGTCAGATTATACTGTAGCTTTTAGGTGTGAGTGCAGAACATAGAAAATGAATTAAGCCGTAATCATTTTGGTAACGTGTAAAGAATAATGTCTTGAAAACCATAACCGGAATATCAATCTTGTATAAAATAGCATATCAAAATCAATTCAATGCGCTATCAAATGATTATATATAGTTCATGTTGTGAAGTTTAAAAAGGCTGTATTCTACTGACATTTCTGCTACCCTAAATTCATTTATGTTCATTAAAGCGTTCATTTAGAGCCTTTTATAGAGATTTCACTAAAAACCTTGTCGTCATGCCGATGAGGAACATGTCAGTGTCATTCAATCTCTTTGTGCTATAACGGTTTCGGCCTCAACGTAATTCTTCGTGAAAGGTGTCAGCTAGCCTTTTTGATGTCAGCACGTTCCTGCAAGTTCTTGCTCCTGCGGGTCGCTGAGAAAGTGAGCACCATTGAGGAAATAAAATTAAAAAGAAACATTCATTGTTCATTGACAAGTCCCAAGATCAAAAACTATGAAAGGGCGCATAGCAGCTGCGTTGGTCGGCTCTCTCGCATACAAATGTGGGCACGACAGGTCCTCACAAAGCCCCGTTAGCTCCATTAGATGCTGTAGTGCTGTGTCACTCTGTCTCATGTTTGTTTTGCTAAGCCACAAAATAGACGTATTGCTTTGCTTTAACCCTCACCGACCTCCCGAGCTGTCATGCTCTTCCTTGGTCTTATTCTGTTCTTCATTTTCACCTCCCTGGACCACAACACAGAGGCGTGGACAGCCCACAGCTGATCAATACAGACTCTATTACCATTGATAGATTGGCTGACTTAAGAGGATGCACGCTGGTCAATGGAGAATGTCCACTGGTCTAGCCTGATATGGTTGTTCAGGCAAATAACTGGAGGGTGTTGAATTTTAATTGGCAGTGGATCTTTTTTGACTGAACCCATGTCTGCTTCGGGCAGTGATGCCCTCCTTTTATTGAAGGCACCTTTAATGCTGTCTGATGCATCGGATGTATTTCAGCCTGTTTTAATTGCTTTTATCTCCTCCTTTGGCAAGAGAAGCTTAAAAGCATTGAAAGCAGCTTCACTCTGTCATGAAGCAGGCGTCCCAGTGCCTAGAACGACCAACCTACCCTGACAATGAGGGAGTTTGTTAGAAGTTTATTTTGGAATATGAGCACCAGTTATGCCTAATGGAAGAAGACTATTTTGGTTATGTAAATATTGAATACACCTTTGAGGAATAGCACATTTTCAAATGAACTAACTTATTCATACTTACTGGTCCTGGTCATTGTATATTTAATACTACAGCTACAATGAACACACACATCTCTTAGATCATTTGACTCACTGATTTAATATAATGCGTATGCCTAATGAGAATTTAACCAAAATATATGGGAAATAGTTGCCTGCTGTACAGTACCTTTTTAAAAACCTAATAATTTCATGCAATGTTTTTCTGACCTGTGTGGACCCCAGAAATATACCTGCACAGCTAATAGGGATCACACTAAATCTTGCGTACGGTATCATAATTGAAAAAGGGCTCTCACAGAGCTCTAGACCCACAGGTCTATTTGAATATTAGCTGTCAGCAAACCACGTATCTCGCTGAAGCAACAACGCGTGACGCGAGAAGACAGATGACGGGATTGTCTCTCACTTCCGTCAAAGTTTTTGTCCCAGGTGCTGTTCTGTGTTTGCTGCCTCATTGAACAAAGTAAATAATAGATTTCCATCCCTGATGTTTGCCTATGCGCAACTGTAGCGGAAAATCAGAGGCAGACGAATAAAGATGTGCTTACATGGCCTCCTGGGAGAGCTTGGCTTTCTTAGCCTCTGTATGCTAGCTTGGTAACCATGGCGTTCTCCGGTACTCTCTCTCTCTCTCTCTCTCTCCCCCCGACATACCCAGGTCCGCCTAGCCCAAGGGACCCCGTGAAGCAGCCTTCAGCTTCACAAGAAGCCATTTTTAAGGGGAAATATGTTTGCCAAACAAACATTCGGTTGCCGCTCTCCCTATTTTTTTTATTTTTTTTTATTTGCCGCCCAATTGGCCGCCTGGGTGGCTTTCAGTGAGCCAAAAGACCCAATATTTATTCTAAAGTCTTCTCCTGTTTGTTCCTCACAAAGACGTCACCCTTGTCGTGTTGTTTGCAAGCTGTGCGGTATGTTCGAGTGTTGGCGATAAAGCCTCCCCGGGGGACATAATTGTACGTGACGCACATTACACGTTCAGCTGATGCAAGTTATGAGGATGCTCGTCTCAGCAGCGGAATTAAGAGCCTTAATGAACGGGGAGGGTGGCCCCTAAACGGTCGACGCAAAAATAGAAATAATGAAGTCACATCGGGGCTATGACTGTTTATGTGGACAATGACTAACCTCGGTGCCTTGGCCCCACTGGGAGGCTTACAACACCCCCGGGGCTCCGCTCAGCGACTGCACTTCATATCCAAACGGTAATTGGGAGGATGTATTGCGGAATATTTTTTTTCCGATTCTTTACGAGGGCCGTACTGGGACACGGCTGGGCTCCGCTGGATTTTTCATATAGATTAGACGCATTTGGAATGAGCTTTACGTTTCTGACGGAATTATGCTTTTTGAACAAATGCTTTAAATCCATAGTCAAACTTCTGAAGTAAGATATGTAAAGATAAAGCAGCAAACAGGTTGGTAATAAAGTCCTGTATATTTATTTCCCATGTGTTATTACTGATAAACTCTTAGATCTGTTTTATGAATATTTTATGAATAATGGCATTCAAAACATGTTTTTGAACCTTGTTTCTAAAAACACGGAACACCAGTGTCAAAATGGCATAATTTATTGTTCTGTGCAGTGTTGAGCTCCGTGTATCTCTAGGGCATTTCAGTCCAAACAGAATACTAATGACTTTATCCAAAAGGAAAAAATGACTTGTTTGTGTCTTGCTGTGCATGCTGAAGCAGAGTAAATGAATGCAATGTGTTAATATTAGATCATGAAGTGTTATTACAATGTGTGTGTGTGTGTGTGTGTGTATGTGTATGGGGGGGCAGGATAGTCTAGTGGTCTAGGTGTTGGATCCCCAGACAGAATGTTGTGGGTTCGAGCCCCAGAGGTGTCCTACCTGTAAGCATCCTTGAGCGAGAAGCCTAACCCCTACCTGCACCATGTAATTGTAAGTTTGTTAAAAAGCATCTGCTAAATGACCTAATTGTAATTTTGCGCACGTACGTTATGTGTGGGTGAGAGGGTAAACATTTGTGTTTTTTTGCATAAGATCCCAATAAGAAGCGACTATTTAAAATATGACTAGATTTGGCCTCGGGATGAAAACACAGGTTTACTTTTAAAGCAAGGTCGCTGAGGACAGTTTGTCTCATTCAGGCCCAGTGTTCATCAGTTAGCGCAGCCACCATTAAAATTGCATTGAACTTTTATCTCTGCGCCTCCCTCCGGAGGAGGAGCGCCCAGGGTATTAGAAGAAGCTTTATACTGGTTACCCAAGATGTCACAGGGCTCCAGAGCTCTGTTGTTGTTCCGCTGCCCGGCTGTTTGTGTCAGTGAGCGTTTGGGGTTGGTGTTAAAGGGCCTGTCCACCCCAACCACTCCCAGAGTCCCTCCCTGGAGGACTCGTAATGAAAATGCTGTCTGTAACCACAGTATGCTCTCTAGGTCATCTAAACACTATTTTCTCTGTCTCTCTCTCTTTCTCGCTCTCTCTCTCTCTTTCTCATGTCTATGTCTCTCTCTCTCTCTCTTTCTCATGTCTCTGTCTCTCTCAATTTCTTTGTCTCTCTCTCTCTGTCTCTCTCTCTCTCTCTTTTTCATGTCTCTCTCTCTCTCTCTCTCTCTCTCTTTTTCTTTATCTCTCTCTCTCTTTCTCCGTCTCTCTCTCTCTCTCTCTCTCTCTCTCTCTCTCTCTGTCGGAGGAGCTGACTTGGCTAAACCTGCCGGTCCGGATCAGACTCCGTCCGGGACTGGTCTGGATGTGGTTCGGGAAAAACTGCGTTTGAGGATTTAGTCTGCGGAGGAAGACTGCTGCGACATCTTCCTCCCCCTCCCCCTCCTCCTCCTCCTCCTCTTTGCCTCCTCTCCTCGTCCTGCGCCTCCGTGTTTTCCCAGGATCGTAAACGTCGCGGGAATAAACCCGGATGCCTCTCTCTCCGCGGCGTGCCTGAGAGTGTGTGTGTGTGTGTGTGCGTGCGCGAGCGTGAGCGTGTGTGTGTGTGTGTGTGTGCGTGTGCTAGTCTCTCCGTGCGTCCCGGGCGCCTCCATGTCCGTCCCGGCGCTCCATGAGCCGTAAGCAGGTCAGGATGTCGGAATGCTCGGGGGCCGCCGGCGCCGTCATCCTGGAGGGTCCGGATGCCTCCGGGCCCCCGGGGGGGCGGGGGGCGGCGGGGGAGGGCCGGGGCCCCCCGCGGTGCCTGTGGCCCCGGCAGCAGACCTGGCTGTGCGTGGTGCCGCTGCTGATTGGCTGTGTGGGGCTGGGCCTCAGCCTGATGCTGCTCCGCTGGATCGTGGTCGGGACGGTCCGGGACTTCGTGCCCACCGACCTGGTGGACGCCAACCGCATCGGGCACGACCCCATCTTCTTGTCCAAGCCCAGCAGCGCCCCCCGCGGCCCGGACACCACCACCCCTCCACCCGCCGTGGGTGGAGCTAGCCCTGCCACACCCTCCGTTACCGTGACGAGGGGCAGGACTCGCTCTCCGAGCACAACATCAGGGCCGCGAGGAGGCGGGGCAAGCCGGAACGGGCGGGGTCCCCAGGTGCAGACCACTACTACAGTGGGACCACAAACCTCCACCCTGCAGACCTCCAGCCCTTCTCCACCCAACCCCACCGTCCTGCATGACTCCACCCAGCTGTGGACACATAGCTCCACCAGGACGCATGGCCGGCAGAAAGCACGTAGGTCACCTTCTGATGATACTTTACGATACCTCCTGGTACCTTCTGATACCTTCTGATACCTTACGATACCTTATGATACCTTCTGATACTTTATGATACCGTCTGATACCTACTGATACCTTACAATACCTTACAATACCTTACAATACCTTACAATACCTAAATAAACCTCCTGGTACCTTCTGATACCTTCTGATACCTTACGATACCTTACAATACCTTACAATACCTACTGATACCTTCTGATACCTTCTGATACCTCTTGGTACCTTCTGATACCTAGTGATACCTTATAATACCTTACGATACCTTACGATACCTTACGATACCCACTGATACCTTCTGATACCTAAAGAAACCTCCTAGTACGTACGATACAGTACAATACCTTACAATACTTTATGATACCTTACAATACCTTGTGATACCTTGTGATATCTTGTGATATCTTGTGATACCTTGTGATACCTTGTGATAGCTTCTGAGACCTTCTCAAATCTTCTGATATCTTATCAAACCTTTGAAACCCTACGATACATTGCGATACCTTCTGATAATATACAATACCTTCCGATAATATACGACACCTTATGATAATATATACGATACTTTGCGATACCTTGTGATACCTTGCGATATACCTTACAATATCCTCTGTAACTTTGTGAAACCTTGTGTGTGTGTGTGTGTGTGTGTGTGTGAGTGGAGGGGGGGGACGGACAGAACAACAGCAGCACAGATCATGTGTTGTGTTTTGCACCAGGGTTAGTGTGTGTGGTCTGTGGTTGGCGTGCAGGCTTGTTTGGGGTTAAACTCACCAGCTTGACAAATCAGCAGATGAGCCAATCAATAGCATTGATTGGCTGGTACAGTAGGGTGGACGATTAAAAATTGATTTGATTCGTGCAGACAGTTAAACAGTTTTCTTTATGTTTCTTAATCAGTCCCACTGATCTGGTATCTGGGCGTGGTTACGTGGGCTGCTCTGATTGGCTGAGCTGATAGAACTGTCAGTTCAGCAGGGGGTCTAAGAAAGAAGGTCTGGGGTCCTGCTGTGATGCAGAGCTTACTGAAGATCTGCCTGTTAGAAACGTAACAACCTCCCAATCAATAGCCTTGAAACGTGATAACAGACAGAAATGTGTTTTACTTCTGTGTTTCCAGTGCTGCTCACACACACACACACACACACGCATGCACACACACACGCACACCCACGCATGCACACACACACACACATGCGCATGCACACACGCACACACACACGCACACACTCGCATGCACACACGCACTAGGCGTTGTCTCTCAAGCGCAAAATGTTCAAACAGGCAGAATGTTTCTTATCAGGAGCAAAGCCTTCATTAACCACCAGCTGCGCCCCTCTCTACACCTCTCTCTGCCCCTCCCTTGCTCCCCCTCCTCTCCCACTTGCTCTCTCTTGTCCTTGACTCATGGTATCACCACATGTAATCCATCGATCAGTGCTGAGGGGATTTTTCTTGAAAGCGATCAATCAGATGTGAACCTCTCTCTCTTTCTCTCTCTCTCTCCCTCTCTTTCTCCCTCTCTCTCCCTCTCTCCCTCTCTTTCTCCCTCTCTCTCCCTCTCTCCCTCTCTCTCCCTCTCTCTCCCTCTCTCTCTCTTTCTCTCTCTCTTTCCCTCCCTCACTCTCTCTCTCTCTCTCTCTAT
>JAODLI010049832.1:0-10699 GCA_027575585.1 Percopsis omiscomaycus | reverse complement strand
ACCATTTTGCGACCCCCCCCCCCCCCCCCTCAGTGGGACCCCACCCACACAACCTCTAGTCCAAACTGTGCATATAAATTGCTATTATTAGCCCCCGAAAAAAAGTCTCATGGGCATTTGTCAATCCATGTATCCTCGTTGTTATGTGTTCATGTTTAACCAACCCACTCACATAAAGTTAGCCAGTCTACCATCATTCATTTGGTCTTACTGGCATTACAGGTGTGCATAGCCAAGGTGGACCCAACCTCCAGCCTGGGTCTCTCTACGGACTCGATCTACAGCTACAGCATGGGTCACATTAAGAGGGTGCTGGGTGGAGAGGCCCCCGAGAGCCAGCCCTCGCGCTGCATGTCCCGGGGCCCCACTAGCATCACTGTGGCCCTCAAAGGTCTGTGGAGAAGTACATTAGTGACCATGTTTAAGAATACACATGCTATATTTTTTACAACTTTTATTTAAAGCTGTGGTGTGTAATATCTGGCCACTGGGGGGCAGAGTAAGGAAAAGGCTGGCCCCCGCACAATGCATACATGGGACTCCAGGGGGGGTGTTTGTGGGCATATGCGTGTTCATGTCATTTACAATTTCACAATTTGCAAACTTTTTTACAATCACAATAATGTGACCCATGCAATCACATGCTTTTAAGGGCAATGCTGTACAATAAATGCTGTATAAATAAAGCCTTTTCTGGCTATTGGCGGTATTATGTATACAGTATACACTACACATAGAAATACCCTGTGGTTTAAAAAAAGTTCTACTAGATACTGGATGTTACTCACTGCCACTGTTTGGTAGTGTGACTCTAAAGTCCTACTGAGAGCAAAATGTAGACGTCAGTCTCCTTATCAGAGCAGCTGCATTTGCGCCTGTCTGTCTGTCTCTGTCCCGGAGACCAAGGCACGCAACACACCAGACTGTGCTTTGTCCACTACTAAATTCTGAGCATGCTTTAAACATGTTTTACATGCCCTTATTGACATTGACCTGTACAGTATGTCTGTTCTCTGCCCTAAGCATAAACTCTGGCCGTGTGATTTTTATCACCTGAAATGGGCCAACATTTCATATGAACTAGACTTTCTTTTTTTTTAAGTGAACAACACAACAAAACCCTCATGTCCTCTTCTAGGAATAAGCAGAAAGCGTAATTTAGTAATATGATGCACGCAGCCGCCACACAGCCTCATTTAAAACTGATGCAGATACATGGGGCTTTGGTTCTAAGCTAGAGCATATGTAGAGGTCATTAGTGACTTTAAACCACAGCTATGATATGTGAGGACCCAGAGAGTGCCGGGTGCTCCACTGGAAGCTGACCCCTCTCCACCTTTGCAAGCTGGAATGCAGGCTGCTAGCGCTGGGGAGCAGCACCACTACAGACTTCTCTTGGGTCTTGGGTAACCCGAACCATGTGCTGCCTGGTGTCAGGCCCAGCCAGCTGGCTTCAGACACCCAGACCACGTAGATGTAAATGAGGAACGCCAGTGGTGCCACGTTGCACGACTGTAGGCTAGTGGGGGGGGGTGCACAGACCCCCAACGCTTGATATAGAGGTATTTTCCAGAGCTGAAGGCTGGAAGTCCTACTTGATAATGAAGTACATGGTGAAAGAAATCCATATCCAAAACACAATCTTTTCCCGAAGCTCCTCTTGTTTAAAAGATATCTTGCACATAGTATAGGATAATTCCCAAATGGGGCTTCACAGTCAAGATATTTGACTGTGAAAGCAGGGCGTACATATCAAGTATCTAACAGCTCTGCGAAGGGAATATCTTGGTTGTTAAGTAGCCGCTTACCATCATAGCACTGGTTTAGTCACTTTTTATTTATTCACACCAGATAAACATTACCGTGGAGACAGGCAGGAGGAGCTTGAAACCCCTGTGGGCTTATGAATTACACCTTGAAAATACAATGGTAAAGTAATTGACCCCTGGTAAATAATAGATAAGATATATTCACACGGCCGCTAGTTCACAAAATCAAAGAGAATATTATGTGCTCAAAGAATAAATGTGTGAGTGTGCATGTCAGGGAGTCACAGTACATTACATTGTCCTATCCAACGTACTCTTCTTCTGCAGGTTTGAAAGAGAAGTGTGTGGACAGCCTGGTGTTTGAGACGCTCATCCCCAAGCCCATGATGCAGCACTACATCAGCCTGCTGCTCAAGCACCGCCGGCTCATCCTGGCCGGGCCGAGCGGCACGGGAAAGACCTACCTTACCTCTCGGCTGGCCGAGTACCTGGTGGACCGCAGCACCCGCGAGGTCACCGACGGTATATTGGTCACTTTCAACATGCACCGCCAGTCATGTAAGGTGAGGGAGCTCCATATTCTCCTTCAGGGCTCGAGTCAGGGTGGCGGGGCGGGGCTTGTGATTTTCAAAATCATCTCGCAACCCCCCCCCCTTGAAAGCCACCGCTATACGTAACCTGTATAACTCACAATCATAATAATAAGGATTATACAATCTGCCGTGCATCATCTACTATGTTTTGCTCACCAGGATCTGCAGCTCTACCTTTCCAACTTGGCCAATCAGATTGATCGGGAAACCAGCTCATCAGAAATCCCATTAGTCGTTATCCTAGATGATATCCACGATCCTGCTTCCCTCAGTGAACTTGTCAACGGTGCATTGACCTGCAAATATCACAAATGGTAAACCCCAAACACCCTGAGTCTAAACTCGGAACATAAATTAATAATGTGACTGATTCGTGTTTTTCTTCTCTTAGTCCTTACATTATCGGGACCAGCAATCAACCGGTAAAGATGACTGCTAACCATGGTCTTCACCTCAGCTTCAGGTGAGAGACTGTCATCTTAAAGCTACAAGCTGTAACTTTTGTCTATAAACAAATGGACATCTCAACGCTATTTATGGCTAATTGAGGCAATATAATAATGTTTTAGCCTACTGCAAATTTGTTAAATCAGAGTCAAACAGCAGTGGCTTTATAGGCAGAACTAAATAAGTGCCCCTCTTGGGCCACAACTGTTACAGATTATTTTTATTTACCGTCACCAAAATTACCTAAATTGCAAAATGCTAGATAGTAGCATTAAGAGACCTATTTATATTTAACCTATTCCTGCAATTGCATATTGTATATTTAAACTTAACCACATGCACATCAATGATAGCATAGATTCCAATTCTCATACTCTCGTTCTATGGTGCTAATGTAGAATGGGAAATTACTGTTGTAGTCTATGCACTTCACATAGTTTGACAATTACTGGAGCATTGCTCCTGGCTTTGAATATATCTATGGCGTTATCTAGTTAAAAGCTCCTATCCTATCCAAGAATAAATGAGCTAAAGTTAGTAAGGCAATTGGAGTTGTACCTGTTGTGGTACCTGTTGTGTTGTGATGATTTAATTATATTCTTCATCTTGTATATCTATTCCCTGACTTGTTCTGTATATTTTTCATGTTATTAATTAACTTTTTTTTTTTATGTCAAAAAAATCGATACAGTATCGTGGAGTAAAATATTGCGATACTCGGCTGTATCGATATTATTAGCACAGCCCTAATATACAGTAGCATGCCTAGTACATTTCATGCTGTGTGTATCTACTGTAGGATGGTGACCTTCTCCAACAATGTGGAGCCAGCCAATGGCTTCCTAGTACGCTACCTGCACAGGAAGCTAATGGAGGCGGAGGATGAGAGGAGCTTGACCAATGAGGACCTGATCAGGGTACTAGACTGGGTCCCCAAACTCTGGTACCACCTGCATGCGTTCCTGGAGAAACACAGCACGTCTGACTTCCTCATTGGTACGAGAAGCTGTCATTGTGAACGCAAAACAAGGATGCATGATTTTTTTATAAAATAGAATGTAGTTTGGTTGGTAATACAATGACACTTGACACAGAATATATTTCACATTTTTCTCACAATTCCTGTAATGCCACTCTCTCTTTAGGCCCTTGTTTCTTCTTGTCCTGCCCTGTTACGGTGGAGGAGTTTCGATCCTGGTTCATTGACCTTTGGAACCATTCCATAATCCCATACCTTCAGGAGGGGGCCAAGGACGGCATCAAGGTGAGCATGAGACATCTGCAAAGCTAAAGTACAGCATGACTTTTTCTTGTAAAGGCGCCAATGCTGCTAACCCAGCTACTCCTGATTTATGGACGCGTTTCCATTTCTACCTCTGATTTATAATCGGTTGTCAAAGTTGGTCCAGCAGGGGAGACGGGCACAACTAAAAGGAGTATAAGTGCCCTTGTCCTCGCCCTAGAAATGACTTGCCCTTATGTGGTTGCCTTTTATTATTGTATGTTATCTTAGGTCCATGGCCAGAAAGCGGTATGGGAGGACCCAGTTGAATGGGTGAGGGGGACCCTGCCATGGCCCTCTGCCCAGCAGGACCAGGCCAAGCTGTTCCACCTGCCTCCACCTAGCATAGCCTCGAGTAGCCCCGGACAGGCCATCGAGGCAAGGCACCAGGAGACCCCACCCAGCTCCATGGAGTCTGACCCGCTGGTAAGACTTTCACCGCGGTTATAGCTAGGGTTCCCACAGTCAGGGAGCTCCTGGAAATGTTTGTATTATACAAACACTATAATCACATGTGTGTATACTCAGGGTTCATTATTTTGTGCTTTCTTCTTCTGTTTTAGATGGCAATGCTATTAAAACTACAAGAGGCTGCCAATTACATTGAATCGCCTGACAAAGAAGAACCTAGCCTGCCTAAACTCTGAGTACAAGGCTTAAAGACTTCAAATATTACTTTTTATTTTATGTTTTTGGCTGTAAAACACAATGCACATTCAAGACGCAAGTAACCTTCAGAAAACACTTGAAGGTTAATTTGAAATGTAATTCCAACTCTCAGTAGGTGACACATGATTGGTTATTCAAAAAGTTTAATTCCACTAATTCCACATTTTTTTAAGTGATTTAATAATTTTAAGAGTGAATGGCATTCAGTACTTATACCAATATAATCCCTTTACCTGCTACTATTCTCCTCAGTATGATTCTCAGACCGGTGCTAACATTTATTCTAACTCAATTTATCAGGTCTTTCCTTCAGCAGTGCTATTTTACACTCAACTGGGCTATGGTGTGAGAGGTCTCGATCCTGGCTCGCCTGGAAAAGAGTATGACGGCATGACGTAGAGTACAGTAAATGTTCAATGCCAGGTTATATAATACATATCTACTGTGTCAGTCTTTGAAGGACAACTTAAACACATATGCAATCCTGAGCTCTCACAGCCCAAGCAGGTTCAACTTCATGAATTAACAGAATGCCTTAATGCAGAGATTCAGTGTCACCTTCAGTATTAGTGCTTTCGTGTCTTGTGGCTGCTTTCTAGTCACAAAATGATTCCGTTATTTTATTTTCAATGAACCATACTTATTTCAACCTGAAATAATTTTTAACACGTTGAAAAACTGTTATATTATGTCAAAAGACTGCTCAATGTACATGATTATGGCCAATTACTTATTTATTATGCATTTGGTTTGTAAGACAGAAAATCTAAATTGCTGTCATACTCTTTTACCGCATATTTTTTGCATATTTCTGGCAGACCACTGCAATGTTTCTAAGCAGATATTTTAGTTTCATATCAGGTATTATAGACTTACTACACAGGTATTCAAGTACAGTGCCCATATAAAGACAAAAAACAAAGTCTAAGAAAACAGTATTTGCATCAATATTTTTTTCAATTCCCTTTATTTTCTAAACAAAAAACCTGTTTTATCCCCCAGCATTTACATTAGTTACTGTATATTTTATGTACATAAAATCAGTTTATCTACACTAGTTGCATGGTGCAAATATTTAATATGCTGAACCAAATAATGTACTTAAACTTTAATATTGCATATTGACTGTCAAGTTAGGGGTCTAAGTTCAATTTCGTATATGAATGTATAGATTTTATGTTTCGCCACACACAGCCATGAAAAATATCACCTAGCAGGTACTTTTAAAATAAAACTTATCACAATGCTCCGCTGTAGAATGATGCATAACAAACGTCGATTAAGCATAGTGACCTTAAAGCTACCTATCCCCATTTAATTTGTCCTAGAATTTAAAATCTTTCCTCTTTAATATCAGTCATTAATATATCAATATTTAGGTACTTATGGTGCTCTTCCCTTTTTTAAACAAGTGAACTCGTTTTAGTGTTGATGAATAACCATTATTTAGACGATCAGGGTAGACTAGAAAGAGTTTTGTATACTAAAATTGTCACGCGTTAGTGAAAGGGTAATGTGAAATAGATAAGTCCTGGTCACTTTTAACAAGTGTTATTGTTCAATGGATACAGTGGAAACGTGGAGTAATGTATACAGTATGATGTATGCCCATGTTGATATTGTTGTACAGTATTCATATTTGAAAACTGGTTGACACATTGTCACTAAAATAGCTATTAAAAAAAATGTTTAAATGCTAACAAGCAACAATCTGTGACTAGATGTTAAAACACTTGGTGTATATTCTTTCGTAGCTAGTCATGATGGGTAAATGTAAACACAGGATCGAGTGTACAGCCTGGATATGGTGTGTTAGTGTTTTCAAAACCA
The DNA here is from genome assembly GCA_027575585.1 of Percopsis omiscomaycus. Classification (NCBI taxonomy): domain Eukaryota; kingdom Metazoa; phylum Chordata; class Actinopteri; order Percopsiformes; family Percopsidae; genus Percopsis; species Percopsis omiscomaycus. The sequence continues at coordinate 4,109 of JAODLI010049832.1, read as the reverse complement.
CCATAGACTGTCAATCATAGTATACATCAGTACTACCAGGCCACTGTGGGGTTGGAGTCTATCAAAGGAGGCTACCAATCTGATTCGTGTACTGTATGCCTTGGCCTTTCTTTGCATTTTGTTTTAATTTTATGTCAAACAACTTGTGCCAGCTACCAATTTGCTTATTCTGTTTGATTGGTTCCACGTAAGCATAATAATAGGAGAAAGACATTTTCAAGTAAAAATGTCTAATAGCCAGTGAATCTCACTGGTATCATGCCAATTAAGATGTATTTTAGTTGGTGTAAATATGTAAGGCATCATACAATATTCCCCACACAACCCTCATTGGTTTGTGCATATAACAAAAGCCATCATCTCAGCCTTTCATCTAATTCACTGGTTATTGTGCCTGTTGCGCTGTTGTAGCTGTGATGTGTGTGTGTTTGCATCGGTGTATCAGGACTATGCAGCAACTTCTACTGGTGGTAGCAATCCGTACATGACTGAACTTAATGAGCAAATGCGTTTTGATTGGCTGTGTCTGATGTTTTTTTTCCCCTTTGGACCAAGTAGCATAGCACATCCAGTGAAAGCTTAATTAAGCCAGTTATACTGAGCCTTAATGAAATGGATACTGTTTATTGAGGAGTGTTCCATTGAGACGTCTGTATTGTGTGGTTTAGCCCAAATGATGATGTAATAAATCTTGCCACTAGTAACAGCAATGAAGGTACGGTAAATGCAGTAGACGGGCTTATGTTAAAGTATATGGTCCAATAACAATTATTTTCTTTTTTGTATTTTCGTTTTCTAGAAGCTCAATAGTAAAATGCATGTTTTAGAAATAAAATTAAAAAAAATTCTTGATAGGGCTGGCAAGAATAAGCACTTATGTTTGAAAGATAAATTGAAAACAATAAAATAGGACTTCATTGGCCAATACAGGTTGCTGAATAGTCAACACTCATTGTTGACTAAAAATCTAAAAAGATTGAATGCGGTTTAATGTCTAACGTGCAAATGTGATGGGTTTCTAGGTGTTGTAAATGCATGTAAACTGCGACAAGAAAAATGTCACCAATGTATTGTTTATAGGGGATCATTCTAGAAAATGTTTTCCTTTTTAATACTGTATGCTGATATTTGATATTTCTTTTTTTCTAAAGAATCCTTTGTAAAACTTAATTTCTCTATTTTGTACAGGACACCATAATTGTAAAGATTGTAAATAGGTCAACAGTTTCGCGGCAACAATCATTGAAGATAAACAGAATAACATTTTATTTCTTCAGCGATAGGTCCAATACACGGAGATGGCATGCTTCTGATGACATATTCATCCACCTATCACTGTTTGTTGAAGTCAATAAAAACATGTCATTATATTCAATCTGTGTGTCCTCTTTGCTTTGTTGACCATGGTTGTCTCAATCTCAAACAGACACAGAACAAATATTACATTTAAATTAGAAGTCAAATTCTATCTTTTTATAATCTTCTAAAGTAAATGATAAATGGATGAATGCCAGTTACTGGTTTGAAGTCTGTAACCTACAATAAAACTGTGCCAGGTATCTATTACATAATTCATTAGGGGCGGACCCCCCTCGAGTCCTATATAAACCCGTCTCTCCCAGAGGAATGATGGCATTGGATTAAGTTTGAGGACTTACTGAACTGGGAATTAACTGCAACCGCCAAAATGCCGTCGAAACCTGCCCCCATCAAGAAGGCAGCACCGAAGCAACAAGCTAAAAAGGAGGAACCGGCCGCAATACCCGAACCAGCAGCCGAGCCAGCAGCCGAGCCAGCTCCTGTCGAAGCTGCTCCTGCCGAGGCTGCTCCTGCCGAGGCTGCTCCCGCCCCAGCAGAAGGCGAGGCTGCTCCCGACCAGGCAGCTGCACCTGCCGAAGGAGAGGCTCCAACAACCGAGGCGGCCCCCCCGGCTGGTAATGCATGGTGCTCGGTGCCCTGAGGCACGGGTTAGACCTTAAATAATAGCTTACTGAGTAAAACATACTCGTTCCATTGGCTAAGTAGCCTACCACATTTTATATCAAATACAGATAGTCGTTTGAGCTTAGCAAAGGTCGAATAATAAAGTGTTTCTTGACCTTATGGCGACCCTAGACGCAAATGTGCTAGTGAGCGCATCTGTGCCTTTTTCGGAAAAGGAATTGTATTGCAATCCCGAGGACATTTGGACGGCACTACATATTTATTTACCTAATGAAAAGTGGGACATTTACATTTTAGAAAGGTCAATAAATTTCACACCTCGATGCCCTGTGGGTGACCTACTTTCAGTTGCTAATATGTGACTAAAAATCTACATAATTAGGATACTTTTATTTAGAATATCCTCTTGTCGAAATAGATCATTTGATATTCCTGCTGACAAAAGCAGGGTGGTTTGCCTCCATAATTGATTTATAACACATATTAGTCATATGAATACCTATAGAAGATATTGGTTAATGCTACTTTTAACATTACTGTTGGCTACAAGGCTTAAGTAACAGTAGAGTTTGTAACCGTGATGCTTTGTTAAAAAGTTAACAAATAACCATACTTAGACCCTAACCAATAATATGATCTACTGGACTCTTGTCACTGGATCTTTAACATTTGAATTTAAATATTTAATAGGATACAACCAATTATTTTAGGATGAATCGGGTAAACTAGACCTTTTGAATTATAACATTTTGTTGCCTTTTGAATTGGAATATGATATACCTACTAATATGTTTTAACCTATAACATTAGCTGATGTACAGTAACCCCCTATCACACACATACCCCGTAGTTCAACCACCTGTAATGCTAACAACAGTAACTTACTCTCCACAATACAGCTCAGTCTAACATATGACACATCATGTCTGCTAATACACTGGATGATTAATATGCTTCTCAGCTTCTTTGATAGCTGAGAAGCATATAGCTTACTAAACAAATTGGAAATGCTTTTTGATTTGATGTTAGAACATGCTGCTCATTACATGCTTCTGCCCAAGCCAACACTGATGCCAATGCCTCTTTAATATCAGCTGAAGCACCCGCGCCAGAGGAGCCCAAACCGCCTACGCCCCCTCCTCCTCCTCCCAAAGGTAGACCTCGCGTCTGAGGAGCAATATATGCCAAAAGCCTCTGACAGTCTTGTTTCTTTTTCTTCCTGCTAAAAAGTGGTCTTTGTCACCCTGTACAACCTTTTGCATTGAATCAAAAGTCTATTTTGTTGTGCGTTTCAGTTGGTGCTAAAGTTCTATCTGACGTTTAAATGTTTTGAACACATGCAGAGCCCACAAGCGCCCCCGTGGATCTATTCATCGAGGATAAAAACGACAATTCCGTGACGATCATTTGGAGTCAGCCAGAGACCATTGGAGACTCTGGGTTGGATGGATACACTATTGAAATCTGCAAGGACGGAAGTGAGTTATTAAAAGTTAGTTTGACATTGCAAGTGTCCTGTGCTTGCATGGGAAGTTTGGTGTGGTATTCAAGTCAGTAGCCTATTTATAGTCTTATGGACAGGCCACTAATAAATCCTTTTTCTGCACGGGACATGGGAGTTTAATAGATAATAGCTAACTTTTAATTCATTTTATTTTGTATGTTAGATTGGTAAGTTTAATATTTATATATGGGTTTAGGTATAATATATTTAAGTATAAATCCTTTTTATACACTATCTTTACACACTGCAGGACTTAAATTGTAAAATGCATTTTAAATATGTGTAAATTGCAGTTTTAATGTGGGCCAGCCCTATCAGTTGCACCTGTCCCTAAAATGTCACTCTTGGATTTATGTTGTGGGTACCTAACCTCTCCCTATAAGGAAGGAGGAATTTCAGGAACTGCTGTGGTCTCAATGGAAGCCCTGCTTTTAGATCTACCAGCTCTGAGTGAATGTCAGCATTAGTTCAGCACAAGCTTGATTTATCAAAGGATACATGGTTTTAGGCCACAAAACAGCCAAAGAGACGTCAAATAAATGTGATACATAAGTGACTGTACAAATTGCATTTTAATGCTTGCATAATACATTTACATTTACATTTACAGCATTTAGCAGACGCTTTTATCCAAAGCGACTTACAATTAGTACATTTGTCA